>JASDQU010011713.1:8961-57864 GCA_032191745.1 Picea mariana | reverse complement strand
CAAGGGTATTGTCAATGGTAAAACGAACACATCCACTTATATTCTAACAATGTTGACCAAAAACACTTGTGTACATTTGTCATCGTTTGCTTAGTATTTTCAGCTTGTAGTTGTTAAAGATTCTAGAGGTGTGTTTGATGTTTAATGCATGTTAAAGAAGGCTAACTTGGACAGCAAAACCTTCCATAATTAAACCTTATAACAAGTGGCATCAAAGAGCATCAAACCAATGCTTGTGGGCAGATTTCAGAGTGGGTAAAGTTCAGATCTGGTGGGCTGTTTTGGACAGCGAGAAAACTGTCCTAAAACAGTGAGAAAAACAGTTTGAAAGTACCTAGACTTAGAGCCCAACAAGAGCTCATATGACAGGCCTGTTTGGCAGCCTATAGGACCTCAAATTTCTTCATGGTATCAGACCCTAAGGGCAAGTGAAAGTGACTGCTTTTTAGAGCAAACTGTTGGCAGATTTTACACTTGTGTGGAAGCTACATTTGCACACTTGAGTTTTGTGTGTTGGAGGCTTTGTTGTGTTGTTCAGTGTTGCTCAGTTTTACTTGGTTAGAGTGTATCAATTTTAGCATGATGGCAGCCATGATGGTGGCAGGTTTGAGGGTGGAGGATAGGCTTCCAGGGGCTGGGAATTGGTCCCCGTGGAAAGCCAGGATTGTCTTGATTCTGGAGGAGGGGGAGTTATGGGATATTGTGGAGAATCCCATAGTAACTCCTACAGATGTTGTACTCATGGCTGAGTTCCGTAAAAGGAACATCAAGGACAAGAGGACTATCCTTGATGTGGTCAAGGACCATGTCGTTCCTCATGTGTCTAGTAAGGACTTCGCATTTCAAATGTGGCAGTCTTTGTGTGGTTTGTACCAAAGCCCTAACCAGAACCGAAAGATGGTGCTTCAAGAGAAGCTAAGAGCTACCAAGATGATGAAGACAGATACAGTTACCTCATTGCTCACAAGATTTTTTCATATTCGTGATGAGTTGGCAGCGGTTGGCGAGATAGTTGATCCCTCGGAGTTGGTGAGGAGAGCCTTAAATGGCTTTTCCAAACCTTGGGAGAGTTTTGTACAAGGCATCGTGGCTAAAGAGCATATGCCCAGTTGGGAGAGGCTCTAGGATGACTTTGTACAAGGGGAGCTTAGAGTTGGCTCTGGATATTCTAGTCAACAACATGGTGAGGATGGTGATGAGGGTGATCTTTCTCTGGTGTCTAAGGCCAAGAAGAAAACCAAGCAGTGGCCCAAAGGTGGGGCCAAGCAGCAACAACAACTGAGAGGAGGTGAGCAATAAAGGGATATGAGCAAAGTGAGATGCTTTGCTTGCAACCAGTTGGGGGACTATGTTGGACAGTGTCCCAACAAGAAGAAGAAGAAGAAGTTGGGTGGTACTGCAACGACAGCAGAGGAGGAGTTTGTCGTCCATTTTGAGAGATAGTGCTCCTTGATAGTTTATTGTTCGACAATTGAGAAGCCATCCAGCGTCTAGTACATTGACAGTGGAGCATCGAGTCACATGTCAGGTGTGAGAGAGCACTTCACTGATCTCCGAGAAATGGAGATCAAGTTGGAGATAGTGCTTGGAGATGACACCATTGTCAGGGCGTTCGAGCGTGGCACGGTATCATTTCAAAGAGAGTGTATGCCACCCTTGTTGTTCATGAATGTATTGTATGTCCCAAGGTTGAAGAAGAATCTCATTTCAGTTTCCTCCATCCAGGATAGGGGGTTTGAGGTGTCCCTCAGAGGAACAGAGGTCCTCATTCACCCTAAGGGGTCCAGTGCCTCTTCTTGCAGAGTGATTGGGAGGCGAGAGGGGAACCTGTGTAGATTGCTTTTCCAGCCTTTGTATGCTTTGACGAGCAGCAGCAGCAGCAATCAATTGTGTGAGTTGTGGCATCGTAGGATGGCTCATCTGCATCATGGAGCTCTGAGATCACTGAGAGAGATCGTGACAAGTATGCCACAGTTCAGCGTTGAGCATCAGGTGGTGTGTAGAGGGTGCGCTTTTGGGAAGTACATCGGGACTATCTTTCTAAGCAGTGACAGTAGATCAGTTGGGGTACTAGACTTGATACACATAGATGTGTGTGGGCCCATGTCAAGTGTTTCCTTGGGTGGTCGGGAGTACTACGCTACTTTCATTGACGACCACTCCAGGAAGACCTGGATCTATTTCGTAAAGACCAAGAGTGAGGTCTTCAAAAGGTTCCAAGAGTTCAAAGCTCTTATGGATAACCAGACAAGAAAGAAGATCAAGGTCTTGCGGTCAGATAATGGAGGCAAATATACCTCCACGGAGTTCGTAGAGTTTTGTGCCAAGCGGGACATCAGGAGGCAGTTGATCGTTCCTTACAACCCTCAGCAGAATAGGGTTGCAGAGAGGAAGAACAAGGGCATAGTGGGTGTAGCAAGGAGTATGTTGTATGATCAGGCACTGCCATTCTACTTGTGGGCAAAGACTTGCAGTATTGTAGTTTATCTACAGAACAATAGTCCCCATAGAGCTTTGGGGAGGAAGACTCCTGAGGAGGCTTTCAGCGAGAGTAGGGCTGATGTTGAGCACTTGTGCATATTTGGGTGCTCGACGTTCTCTCATGTCCCCTCAAAGAAGAGGGGAAAGCTAGATCCCACAACACTGAGAGGGATACTAGTTGGTTACTCAGGGGTCGCAAAGGCCTACCGTATCTACATTCCAGCAGTGAGGAGAGTGGTGGTGAGGAGAGATGTCAAATTTGAGGAGGGTAGAGCTTTCAGGAGATCTCTCGAGTTAAGAGACAGTGTTGAGGAGGTCCCACAACTGCAGAGTGACGCTTCGCAAGGGACACGGCCTCAGGTGTCTAGTACACACTGAATTCAAGGGTGATTGGTACACCCGAGATAGCTTCAGAGTCACAGTTGCCGAGTATACAGACAGTTGGTGCAGGTGCTTCAGAATCACAGACTAGTGATCAGAGATCTGCACATGAGACTCATGGGCATGAGGAGGCTACTCAGTCTGATGTTACTTCAGGGAAGAGGAAACCGATATGGTTTCAGGAGACCTTGAAGGAGGCAAAGGAGTATGTTGGAGAGCCTCAGAGGTTAATGAGAGAGAGCAGGGCGCCAGAGAGGTTTGGGTCCCACTTGGCTATAGTGACGAGCAGATCAGAGTCAGAGGCCACTTTTGATGAGCATGTTACAAATTTACTCACCAAGGCCTTGCCACGAGGCAAGGATGTCCACTTCAAGGACAAGTTTGGATGGGTGAGTGACACTTTCCTCAATAAGAGGGAGTGTTGAGATTTGAGTACCACGGAAAATGGGTCCCTTTGTGTTTGTGAGTCTCTAAACACAAAGGGGGAGAGTATAAACCTCATGCTATTACTTTATATTCTAATTTCACTTTGACCTTATTCACTTAAGTCATAAAGTGAAATTAGTCACTTAAGTCATAAAGTGACATTTAATTCACTTAAGTGTGAATTAATGAACATAAAGTGGAACTATGGAAACTTAAGTGAGTTTATGAGATCTAATCTCATCCACTCATTTTGGAGAAACGCTTAGCTCTAATCTGAGCCCTTGGTTTCTAGGTTAGCCTTAAGGATTAGGCTAAAGGAGGGAAAAGTGAGATTCATTGTCACTTGAGAGAGTTGAGTGAGAGGAGAGGAAGTGAGGGTTTGGAGATGATGCTTGGGTGCATTCTTGAGGAGAGGATTGTGCATGAAGCTTGGGCGCATTCTTGAGGAGAGGAAGGCGCATGAAGCTTGGGCACACTTGTGAGAAGCAAGTTTGATCTCTTGAGTGCTATGTTGCGAGGGAGCACCCCCCACTCTTGATCTCGCTCCAGAATCGCGCTCTAAACGCTCCCGTTCGGGAGCGTTTTTCGAGAGCACGCTCCCTAGGGAAATTGTGTGCTCCCTGGTTTTGTAGGGAGCGTTCGCTCCCTGGACGCTCCATGAGCGCTCCCTACATTAAAAACACTCCCCAGGGCCCACGCGCGTGAGGAAGCCTTAGGGAGCTTTTTTTTTTGTTTTTTAAGAGAAATGAGGGAAGGGAAAGGTAGCCTAGGGTTGGGCAAGTAGTTTAAACATGCATTCACTCCTTTTTCTCTCATTCTATTTCTCATTTCATTCACTTCACTCTTCTTTGTTAAGAGGGTTTTGACTTTGAGAGTGTTCTTGCAGCTTGCTAGTTCTTGAGGAAATTGAAAGATATTGAAGGGAGATTGAAGAGAGCTTGGAAGGGATTGAAGAGCTTGGAAGGAATATTGAATGCTCCCATAGGGAGATTGGAGACTTTGGAAGAGAGATTGGAGAGTTTGTAAGGGAGATTGTCATTGAACTTTGAAGGCTGTCGTTTGTGAGAGCTTGGAGGGAGATTGAAGGCTACCATAGTCATATTCAACCACCATTGGAGAGCTAAAGAGGTAGGCTCTTAAGCCCATTTTTCTTTCTTGTTTTGTCTAAAACAAAATGCATGTGTTGTAAACTAATATATTATGGCATATGCTATGTTGAATATTTCAATGTTTTCTTCTCCTACTCTTCTGATTTCTCCTCCATCATTCTATTGTAGGTACCAAGTTATTATCAAGGTTCAACATTCATGATGTTGATGTCAATGTGGTATGCCATTTTGGTTCCAATTTTTGTTATAATGATGGTGGTGGGAAGTTCACGTCGAAATACGCATGATAGTGAGGATGAAATAGAAGTGGACAGCACATACCAAAGAGAGGAAGAAGGAATGGAAGGGGATGAAGACAATGAAAATGACAGTGATGATCATGATCCCCAAAAGTTAAAAGAGAGGAACACACCTCTGTGAAAGTATGTCACAAAGCTTACTAGAGGGAAAGGGGGTGGAACAGAAAAACTTATATGCCACCATTGTCATACAGAATACACAGGGTCATATACCCATGTGAGAAAGCACCTATGTGGGACTATGTATTGGGATGAAGGTAAAAGTATAGGAATCAAAACCTGTGTGAAAGTGGATCCTTAAGAAAGACTCAAATACCAAAGGGAAGAGGAGGTAGCACAAAACAAAGCCAAAAAACCAAAGGTTGAACATGCGAATACACAAAGAATGTTCATTGGTCAAGTTGCATCCACCCATGGTAGTGCATTCTCGCCTTTGCCTTCACGTAGAACACTATCAGATTTCCTTGACCAAGGCTGTAGAGATGATGTGGATGCAAAAGTTTGCAGGTTTCTCTGTGCATGTGGTATATATACCATTCAATGTTCTTCGCTCACCATATTGGCATGAAATGGTCCAAGCCATCAATGGTGCCCCTAAAGGATATAGGAGCCTTGGGTATGACAAAGCTAGAACCTTAGGACTTGACATGGAAAGAGCCAAAATCCAAGGTGCTCTAAGAAAATTTACAAATGATTGGAACCGACATGGGGTATCGATTGTATCTGATCGTTGGAAAAATGTGAAAGGTAGGCCATTGATAAATATTCTTGGTGTGTCTACTAGTGGTGTGATCTTCCTGATGCCTTGCTTAAAACCATTCAAGAGATTGGGCCCTACAATGTCATTCAAGTCATCACTGATAATGTTGCTAATTGTAAGGCAACAAGAGCAATCATTGAAGATAGGTACCCAAATATATTTTGGTTGGGGTGTTTGGTTCACACAATGAACCTTTTGATGCATGATTTCATTAAAATGAAGGACCATGATTATAGATGGATTGGTGCTTTATAAGATTTAATACCAATCATAGCATGGCCCACTTCATTTTTTGCAATCACTCCAAGTTGGAGTTACTAAAGATTGTAAATACTAGATTTGTTAGCTATTATCTCACCTTCGAGCGCCTATTGAAGGTAAGAGAGGCATTGGCTAGTATGGCCTCAAGTGATTCATGGCAGGATCTAAAAGACAGGGTTACATCCGCATCTAAGAGAAGTGACTTTCAAGAGGTGGAGGACACAATTCTTGATGGCCATTTTTGGCAACAAATTCGATATATTTGGCAGTTCACCAAACCCATTTATAGTATGATTCAGTTTGCAAATACAGATTAGTCGGTGATTGGAGAGGTGTATTAGCAGATGGACAACATGCTAGGCCAAATCAAAGACATTGTTCAGCCAAGGGATGCGATCTTGCATGATCATATCCATAAACATGTGATCAAAAGATGGGATAATTTGAATGTTTCACTCCATGCCATGGCATATGTCCTGACCCCAAAATATTATTCTTCATATTGGTTGGCCCAATCAGCACCTGGGGTGGGGAAAGGCGAAAACCACACACAGATACAGAGGTGCAAAATGGATATATGCTTGCATTGGACAAGTTGGTACCTGATACATCAGTGAGCATGGAGTCTTTGGTAACTTGCATGCAACCAAAGATCGAGACAGGATGGGTTTTATCGAATGGTGGAACATGTATGGCTCCTCTGCCAAAAATTTGCATAAATTGGCGGTGAAGGTGCTTTCTCAGATTGTTAACACTTCTTTTGCAGAGAGGTGTTGGAGCACCTATAGCTTCATCCAGTGTAAAGAGAAACAGCTTGAATGTAGACCGAGCAAAAAGTTGGTTTATGTGCATTACAACTTGAGGTTGTTGTCACATTATTGTGATGTAGGGGAGGAGAGTGCTTTATATAACCATAAAAGAGATATGAATTGGGGCAACAATCCAAAGGAGACTAATCTGGAGGGTGGAGCCATTGTTTTAGAACGCTTGGAAGAGGAACTTTTGGGTGATCGTGATGGTGATCATATTCCTGGAGGAGACATGCAACCCCCATCCACTAGCGATGTTCCAAATTCAACAATTTTACCTTTATCTTCACAGCGTCCATTGTCACGTGGGGGCCATTTAGCTGTTGGTCGTGTTCTACGATCACTTCCACCTGTTCCTACTTCTATTCAAAGATCACAAGATAAGAAACTAGAAGTTTCTCGTGGCAAGAGGAAAACTTAGAGAATAGTACTTAGTACTTGCTACTATATACTAGATCTCTTTTTTTGTTTCTTGTTTAGAAGTAGTCTCTAGATTCTAGAACTTAGTACTTTGTCTTGAGTCTTGACTGTTGACTCTTTATTATGGCTTATTCTGTAAACAATGAAGTTATGAAATTATGAAGTTTGAAGTTCAACATTATATGACAGTTTACCTTTGAAATTTGAAGTTTGAAATTTGAATTTTGAAGTTTTGGTTTTGAAGTTTGAACTATTCAATGAATCTTACAACTCTTTGGTAATGAAAATGATGCTCTAGAGTCTAGACTCTATTTCATTTTGTGGTTGATGTCTTTTACAATCTATTGATGACAAATGTTTATGATTGATGTTATATGTGTACTAAATGGTTGACCGTTGATGCTTTAATGATCATGATTCATCACTAATCAATTAGTTAAATGATCTTATATCTATGTTTTCATGTTTTTTGCAATTGATTCAACATTTTGCATGTTTTTTTATATATATGCATCAAAATATATATGTTTTATGTATTATATAAAAAAGGCTCCTGCAACGCTCCTGCCCCCGGAAATTTTTTAAAATTGACACTCCCGCTTCCAACAGCCTTGCTTGAGTGTGGACGCCATCTTGAGTAAGAAAGGGAGCAAGCTTAAAGAGGGCGCACAAGGAGAGTGTGGGCGCCATCTTGGGATAGGAGGGTGCAAGACTTGTGGTAGGGGCACAGGAGGGTGTAGGGGCGCATCCTTTGAGTGGAGGGTTGCACTTGTGGCTAAGTGTGCACCAAGCAAAGGGAGAAAGGGTGCTTCTATTCATTGTGAGCAAGGCAATAGAAGCACCCTTTCTCCAAGTGGGCAAGTTAAAACAAAGGCAAAATCAAGGCTTAGCAAAGAGAGGAGGGCGCACCAAGGCAAAGGGCGCCTTTGTTCAAAGGCTAGGATGCACAAGTTTTGAGGAACTCCATTGCAAGCTTAAGAAGAAGCGCCCTGGTTGACCAAAAACACCTATGTACATTTGTCACGGTTTGCTTAGTATTTTCAGCTTGTAGTTGTTAAAGATTCTAGAGGTGTGTTTGATGCTTAATGCATGTTAAAGAAGGCTAACTTGGACAGCAAAACCTTCCATAATTAAACTTTATAACAAGTGGCATTAAAGAGCATCAAACCAAAGCTTGTGGGCAGATTTCAGAGTGGGGGTAAACTTCAGATCTGGTGGACTGTTTTGGACAGCGAGAAAACTGTCCTAAAACAGTCAGAAAAACAGTTTGAAAGTACCTAGACTTAGTGCCCAACAAGAGGTCATATGACAGCCCTGTTGTTCAGCCCATAGGACCTCAAATTTCTTCAATTTTGTGAACCCATTACGCCCTCTGAAAGGGACGCTTCACTTGAGCTCTGTATAAATACAAAACTACTCAAGCTCTCATTTGTATCATCTCATCATATTGATTCATAGTCATTAATTCTTTAGCCTACTGTGACCATATCTTGTGTTTCTCTTATTGATGGGATCATCTTCTCTTCTCGTAATGATGTGCTTATGGTTCATGCTGATTTAGGGTTTGTTGGTGGCTCCTTTCTATCCTTCTCTTTTGTGCTCTCAACATGGTATTAAAGCAAATACCAACTTCCTCTTCCTTATTCAACGACTCGTATGAAGTTGTTCCAACATTGTGGCTTTTGTAAAAATTGCCCATGGGCTGGTTTTAGGTCTGAAACTAGGGTCTTTGTGTTGTTTTTAGCAATGCTCCAAATTTGAAAATCAAGGTTTTTGGGGACACCAAACAGTTTTCTAAAGTTTCTACCCTCTATTTCACCAACACACTTCTTCTTTGGCACCTTTTTGATCCTTTAAGTAGATTCAAGGAGATATTTTGCAAAATTGTGTAGTCTTTAAGGGCAGCACACCCCTTTTTTGTTCTCTTTCAGCCAAAAATCTATAGTTTTTAAAGGGGAGCACTATTTGTATCCATCCGGAGGAATGGTTGGCGATGGCATTTCCTAGTTCAATTCTCTTGAGCTCTTCAGGACGACTTCTCTTTTCTAGACAAGATGGACTCTTGCTTTGTTACACGTGTGGCAGTGTACTTTGTAGATTGAATTGTATCGGATTCAAAGGATGATACTCATGGTACTGACTCCACCTTATTTGGAGATATCCTTCATATTCCAAGGATTGGTACTTTTATATTAGATATTGTAGTTGGTGAGATGAGACCTACTCCTCAACATCCAAGAGTGATTCAAAGTAACATTTACAAACATTTGGTCATTTGTTTGCAAAGGGAGAACCCTCTTACCTGCTTTGATACAAACTCCAGTCACAAGGCCCCGTGATCTATCCCACTCTACTGATGATTCTACAGATGATCCTCAACTTATTTCAATGCATCAATTTGATTGTGTGGATCTCTATCCTTCTCATTATGTTATTTTACCTTATGGGGCATTTTATATGAAACACATTTAAGTGACTCCTTTTAGATCTTCTCCAAAGACCCCCTTTGCCCAATTGTGTAACCATATTGATAATTGGTACTAAGGTATTTTGGCAAGGTTCTATCTTCAAATAGCCCACATTTCAGCATTACAAGGGGAAGTTGCTATCTAATGCTTTCTCTTCCTAGCCTCCTATCCATCTTCAAATAGACAATTCAGTAATACAACTCTCCTAGTAGACGAGCAGTATGGCAAGGATATGTCTTCCCTCCTCCATTGGATGAGCAAGTCAATGACAGTGTTTTCCAACAATTGAGCAAGTTGGTAGCTACATTCTCCATTTCTATACAAGTTGTTTTTTCTAGTACTCCATCCCATAGTTCATTAGTACCACTCTTCCAATAGGTTTCCAGTATGGTAGGGATATGTCTTCACACCTCCATTGGATGAGAAAGTTAGGGACAATTTCTTTAGTAGATGAGCAATTGCTGGCAGTGTTCTTTATCTTAGTAGGTCCACTTTATGTATTGGGATGGGGCATCACAAACCCACTTTCTCTCTTCCTCCAACTATGGATTACTTTACACTAAGTTGGGTATGCCCACTCACTTCTCTCTCTTGTACTTATGCCTCTTTTCAACACTTCATCAACAAATGACTAGATCTATATAATGTGTCTCCAGATGATTCGATGGTGGCATTTCCTCAAGAGTTGAGTAATTCTATGATGATGGTTGGGTCTTCATATACCCATCCACGCTTGTATTTGAGTTGGGTCATCTCATACCCACTATCCTTTATATTTTATGCTACGGATATATCTCTATTGAGAGGGTATGCCCGCTCCTAAACTTTATCATCCTTCATGTTAAGATTAAAGAGGGGTGTTGGAATGTGGTGATTTATGGCTAAGCATCATCTTTATTGTATTTTTATATATTTAACTAGCTCAACATAGTCACCCCTCTTGAAGTGTGTGCCCTTGTTTTGTGGGCCTATAACCACCTATTGAAGGGACGCCTCACTTGAGTTGTGTATAAATACATAACTCAATCTCTCATGTGTATATCATTTCATGATATTGATTCATAGTGATTGATTCTTTAGCCTACAGGCACCATATCTTTTGATTCACTTACTCGTGGGTTCATCTTATCTTCTCTTTATGATATGCTTATGTTTCATGTTGATTTAGTGTTTAATGGTGGTTCCATCAGATCCTTCTTTCTTTCTTGTAATCTCAACGCCGACATCTTCCCCCACCCAAATGTCTTGCTTCATCCTTGAAGCATACATGATTACACTAAGAAAGATTGAATAGGATACCATTAGAAAGGAAATCAACTATATCAAACATATTGTGATACAAATCCTAAATTATATCTTTGATCAGCTCTTTAGTGTCAACATTCTAGTAAGTAATAAAGAAGCTTGATTAGGCAGTGCTTGTTCTCTAGTTGCAGCAGCTTCCATTTAAGCTTGAACAAAAGATACTCTTGATGTAGAATCAAAATTTGACATCTACACAAGGCGTTGTAGTGTTCTAACCAAAATAATCAACATAGGTCTACACGGTGATAATAAATAGTGTCTTCTTGAATTCCAACCAATGTTATCAAAACCTCGATCATCGAATCGATCGAGCCCATAAATCGGAACGGGACAAAAATCGTAAACAAAACTAGACCACAAAAACAATCGACCAAAGACTACATAGAATATTCTAATTTTGAATATGTATATATATATATATATATATATATATATATATACACACATTCTTGCACGTCCATATCTAAACAAAAATGCACCGACAAAGAGAATCTAATTGGCCTCTAGAGTCCAAAAATAAGCATAGTACTATACTCTAGACTCCAGACTCTACAATCTAATTGTATGAGAGAATCATCTGAATTATCATCATTTACATCCTCAACATCAACCCAACAAATCCTTCAAATCGACCCTTCAATCAACTCTCCAAATCAGCCCAAGAAACTCAACTCAAAAATTTCAAATTGTCCAAATGAATTGTGTGAGTCAAATGGAAGGTGGGGACCTCTTTAAATAGCATTAGGGGGGGCTAGGTTTAGCTTTCGTGTTTTCCTTCTTTATTTTATTGATTTTTATTTTTTTTAATTTAAGTTCAAATGGTCCCCATCACCGGTTGTACGGCTCCATATGGAACCGGCCAGTTTGGTATGGAATTGGCCTTTACCAATTCAAAACATTCAATTGAATAAACTGGTTTTCCCAGAACCAGTCTGATTCTGATAACATCGGTTCCAACCTAGAGATGACCACTGAATTTCTCAGGAACTTGTCATAAATGTAAGGGGCTATCAACTTCAAAGTGTTAATTTTCAGACCATGGTAAGTAGATTCTGCACTTAGAAAGAGTAACCTAAATCCTAGGTAGATGAAAAATAAAAGCTTCTATAAAACCACTAGATCTAAGTACAATAACCTACAAACACATACTGCTGAAAATTCCAACAGAAAATACACAGATCTGAACTCTCAATCACATCTATCATCTACTGAATATGGAGAGAAGAAAATACATAGATATAGCTCAAAAACAAACACTTGCTAACCAATACAGTGGTGCATCCTACATCTCCTTTATAGAATAGGAAGAGGGAAGATATCATATCTGGACAGATGCAAGAAGCACCTGGTTTGACTGTCAAACCCTAACCCTAATCAGAACACCTTGTGAGCCTTACTTGCATGGATACGACTGTCAAATGCTAACCTAATCTGAACACCTAGTGCACCTCTTTCTGGAAATAACTGCATCAAGCAAATTGCTGGTGCCTCCTAGTGATCTGCACCCTCATCTCGAAATAGACCACTCCCATGCAAGCAACTTAGGCAGCCTTGGAATCTGTGCATGCAATCTAAAGCTGAACTGAACAAAAGCAAAACTGGAACTGTTAAATCTGGAACAGCAGTAAACTGGATTTAATTGAAGGTGGCAAAACTGGAAATTTCTAAGATTGGTGTATGCATGCCTTCATGCTGATCCCATGCATGCACCCTCTACTATCCTACATAACTGTGCCTCCTCCACACTGCATATTAAGATTGGGGCATGCATGCCTTCATACTGAAACCATGCAGGCGCCCTCTACTCTCCTACATAACTGTGCCCTCTCCCTACCAGGACTGCTGAAGCGTGACACTGCTGTACAGACCTGCATGACTGCTGCACCAGGCTGGAGCTGTACGGAGCTGGAATAAGTGTGCCCTGCTTGAGATGACTGTCCAAGCAAAACTGGGCAAGAAAACTGACAAAGAATGCTTAATATTCTCCCAATAACATAAAGTATCTTGGTCCCTTTGCTTTGTCGACTGTATTCTAAGGATCAAGCCACATATTATAAATGCATTAACTGTAGATGGCATCAATGATAAACCTCTCTCAACAGTTCCATCAACTCTTAAATTCAATTACGAATAAGATGCATCTAATGATAGTATCCTCCATGGCCCTTGATTTGACCAATGAAATTCTTGTATGAGCCTTGTTCAAGATGTGGATTTAAACAAGATTTCTTTCAGCTATTAAATTGGTCTAGTTTCTACAATTGTTAGTAAATGAATGTGTAACATGATGTTGCTACAGAACAACTTTTAGCGAACTAATGGTGATACGGGTTGAGCAGTCTATTATAGATTTTTCCTTCAAAAACTTATTTATAAAATTGTGAAAATCTTGAACCTCATTCTATAGTCAGGATTTGAATTCATTCAATTTCCTAGCAAAAAGTACTTTCTGCCCATCAGCAATATAAAAATAGTTGAGCGCTCCCTCTTCTTACATGAGGTAACCAAGCACTATTTGTCCACAATAATGAGTAAAATGACAATAATCCATGATACAAGGGTGGGGCGGCCCCTCAAATAACTTAAATAATGTGTGGTGACGTCAAGCCTCCAAAGAGTGAAGAGGGCCTGTCAAGGCCATGTGTCATCATCAAATGGTGCAAGCAAGGTGGAAGATCCTCATCAAGTGCCCAAAGCCATCGAATGGTGTCTAATGGCAAACAAGCCCCATCATCATCAACAAACCCTAGCACATGACGTCATCATCAAAGCCCAATGTCCTGAGTGAGAAAGATAAGCGTGCAAGTGGGATGATCATGCGCCGCCTCTCTTAGTGGTGTTCAAGCATAATCAAGTGCAACATCCTCCATCAAATGTTGAATAAGGTATTGTTGAGAACTCTAAATCCAGCACCTAGATAAATTATTACCTTGTGATTCCCTTGCTTAAAATTAAATTACAGCTCACAGAATAAAATACACTGACTGGAAATAATTAAATCAACGAAAGCTACAGGAAATCAAATCTCACACATGCATACAGAAAATTATGCCTTTCGAATCAACTTTTCATTAAAAAATATCAAAGCTTACAAGGGCTCCCTTACTAGGAAAATGCCCACTGAGAAGAAAAATACAAAACAACAAAACCTGGCAAATTGTCCAAGGAAAAACCCTTGTTGCAGCCCTGTTGTACGACCCTATGCGGCTTTAAGGTACGACCTTGTTGTATAGTCATTGTACGACCCTGTTGTTGCAGTTGTACATCTGCCTTGCACATTGTATGGGCTACTCCTGTAGTTGTACAACCCTCCATAAAATAGTAAGGCCTTTGCCCTACTGGTACGACCTCTTCCCTGCTGGTACGACCTCTGCCCTGTTGGTACGACCTCCACAAAATATTTTGACAACTAGTTTTCTCCCTCTTATTGCAGTACCTGCACTTTTCCTTCTTTGGATTTGATCTCTAGATGAAAGTCCTTCACCTTGTTGAGATCTCCTTGAATCACATTCCTTTGTGACTTAACACTCTCAATCAGTTCTCCTTGCGTGTTTTTCCCCTTCACCTAGCTTTGCTTTTATAATATTGCCTTTTAACTGAATCTTCCTAACCCTAATCTCACTTTGAGATCAATGGCTGAGATTAAATCTCAATCTCACTTAAGATCAATGGTTGAGATTCATTTAATTCACTGAAGCAAATAACCTTTGCATTTCATTAAATTAAACTCTTTAATTATAAAAGAACTTACTTTAATAATTCCTTTAATTAAAGTAAATTACTAAGGTTGAAGGCTTTGGACAACTTCCACACATCTAGACATTCAGACATGCGAGGAAGTAACTGTCCGATGCTACAATCATCAATGGGTATGGGTGCACTGTCCAAGGAGTGGGATTTTTGTCCATCTACCCACCATATTTGTCAAATGAGAGCCCATCTGTCCATCGTCCAAGGTCCAGAAGATGTGAGAGTCTGTATCTGAGTGTGTCAAGCCATCATGTGACTCAACACTTTGCATCACACCTGCCATATCCTACAATAGATGCACAACATCCTAGGTGAAAGCTCGGGACGTCCTTTAAAGGACCATGTCAAGTGCATCCAAATCAATCAAAGTTATGGAATCAAGCAAGACCATTGTTCACAAGGTACAAGAGTGCTTAGATCATATAAAGCAAGTCGTTACTTCACATAGAAGCCACATCAATAATTCACATTTAAGTATCGCCTTCAAACTTCGCATTCGCTCAAGACTTTATGCCATTTGGCAAAGTTTAGGTATGGGAGGACCATCAAAAGACCCTATTAGATGTGTCGACCAGTGCAGGAAAGAATAGACCCAAAGGGATACATCCCAAGAAATGCAAGAAAGAAAGAAACCCTTCAAGAGTAAGTATGATAATGAAACGTGTTAGGCTTACTTCATGGCTTATGGAATCATTTAGTCCATTTCTATGAGCGTCTTTGCAAAGGCAGTGCTTGCTGCTTGAGGTACCCTTTCCTTCGTACTTTTTGCATTCCAAACCCGTTCTCTTGCCTTTTCATACCCATTTCTTACTTTGAAAGTCCCCTTTACAAGTTCCAAGACTTATTCTTTCATTTTTACTAGGATAAAGTCTTGTTATAGATGTGTATTCAGTGCATCAAGACAAGGGGTGATTACCATTAGAGGGGGTAGAGCTCAAGCTAGCCTTTGGCTTTTATAGTTGGCCATTATCATTTTTTATAGCAGCTGCATCAACCTCGACATTCTAGCCCTTCTTCTCATGAGAGAATGAACCATAACCCGTTACCGAATTTTAGTTCACTACGACAAGCTCCAAGATGGTAAGTGTTAAGTATGGCGAGGATGTAATATTCCAAATATAAAATAGTATGCAGAACAGAAATAATTAGCTAGAAATGGCAGATAAACAATGATATAACCAAAACAACACCACAATAATACCAAGATAATACCAGAATAACACCAGAAAGAGCAGTTTGATTACTGAGAGCAATGTTCACTTGCCTCTTCGAGGGGACAACCTCCAGCAGAGCAGAGCTCTATTACAATAATATCCCAGACAAAACTTCTTATACCCTCGACTCCTATTTATACTAAATATGTCTATCAAAAGAACAATCTAGACAAAGATCCTTCTAGAAGCGAAAGCTTCTATTAGGTCTTCTTACATTTGACATATTCTTCCGTATTGCTAGGCCTTATTAATATTGACCTTTATTACATGGAAATATATTATTCTACCTATGTGAGGGGTTAGGTCCCTAACAAATTGGAACGTTACCCTTGTTAGAGCCCCCTAGTAATAACCTTGTTCCTTGGGGGTGACAACACAGGACTAGAGTACAAATGATAGCCACCAAGGTGAAATAAGGCCACATGCATAACTTCTTGAGCTTATGATTTATTATCCAACTTCAACAAATGATCCTCGTTCACATGCCTAATATATTAAGTATGACACTTCATATGAAACAAAGGCTAATGTACCTCATGATGAAGTTGGACCACCATCTCCCAAGAACTAAGTTGATTGGATGTGATGAGCTTTGTTGATGAGGTAAAGGCATCCAAGGGGCTAATGGGATGAACTTTGTGGACATGTTGATCATCATGATCGTCAGGATCCATGTCTTCACTGCGGGCCATGAGACGTGATCTCCTCTAGTTACCCTTAGGTGAAAGGGGGTAACATTGCCAATGTTTTCGCCCAAAACAATATTAACAGAAATAGCTTTTGCATGTGAAGGACCATGTTGTATCTTGTGTTGAGAAGAGCTTGAGCTTCAAAAGCATTTATCGATTGGATCATAACTTCAGGAATCCATAATTTCCTAATAATCTCCTATGTCAACATAACTTCCACTTGTGTTTGTAGTTTTGGGATGTATTTGACTTGCAATAAGATTGTTGACCTACTTCCAAAATTCCAAAGGAGGAACACTTTTGCCAACATTTCATGATGTTGCTTCATAAGGTTGTATACCAAACAATGTGAATGCTCAGGATTTGTCAACCCACACACGTGTACTTCTCCCTGTAACCATAGGAACTTAAACATACAAAATAACTTGAGATTGTGTGTTGTAACAGGCACCTAATAGAGCAAATTTTGGCAACTCAAAATTTAGATAAACAAATTTTGGCACCCTAGTGTGTTTCTTAATAAATCTTTGATAGCCTCTAGCAATTCTACAAACTTAGGAAGATAAATTCTACCCCCTTGTTGTTAATGAACAAAAAGTATAGAAATCTCTATGCATTTGCTCCTCTTGGAGGAGGCAACAAAAATWCAATCAAAGGGAATTTTTACATCACCAACAATATATGGATGGAATCAAATCTAGATTCTAAATAGATTAACAATATTATGGCAATGTGAGAAAGTGTTATCAATGGGATTTATTAAATAAATCAACTAATTCATATTTGTATCTATTTCTATAACAAGTAAAATTGCTTGTAATGTCGGAATTAACAACCAACCTACTCATATGAGAACATACAACTTCCTTTACAAGCCATTTATACCTTCATTCTAAACTTTGTCGACTTTCACGCCTTTGGAATCATATTCAACCAGAACACCAATTAACCATTCAAACCATTTTGATCCTTTAATCTTTATCAACTCCTTGATTATTAGGAACTATCCTTCCTTAAACAGTCGTTGCATGAACTCAACCAAGTCATTGGTTAACCATTCAAACCATTTCAATCATTTAATCTTTATCAACTCCTTGATCATTAGGAACTATCCTTCCTTAAAACAGTTGTTGCATGAACGTTATAGGTGACTAGGAATTCTACCCTCAACACAAAGSGCTTTGCTAAATACTCTAGTTAGCATGTACCTTACAACCTCATGCTTCAAATCAATAAAGCTATCCTACGAGATGGTAGGTAAATTAGTGATTCCTCCTTAGCACAAAGGGGTGGCAACCATTTACCAAGCTATTTTCTTTCTCTTCTCTCTACAACCTAATTTAGATAKGCTTTCTTAACTCTTTCAAGTTTGGTTCATTAAATTTAGCATTGGTAACTTTTCCCTCTAATGTAAAGAATTTCATCTGTTGTTATCATTTCTTTGGCAACTCTAGGACTCTTGCAAGTATTCGCCAACTTGTCTTAGAATTCATAGACAGATATATGATCCTTCTAGACTCGATTGCATGATCACTTTTCTTTGCAAAGTTCAACGCTTTCAAAAAACGTTCTTCCTTTGATTTATAGAGTTTCATTCATTGATTGATTCACCTACTTTCTCCTTATTTTACCACAACTAATTCACACTTCTTCCCTATCAACTTGGATTGGTGTGACCTTTATCAATTGATTATGTTAGTTGTCAATATCAAATTCCAACCTTCTCAGTTGACTTGGATATCAACTCAATAGGAATTTACTATCTTTGACCAACTTTAATAAATTGACTTGAGTCAATTTCTATCTTGATCACAAATTTGCTTCAAGGACATTTTCACTCCAGGGGAATTCTTCAAACCAATCAGCTATCATTTTAAATTAATTTGATAATACTTAAAGAAAAAAAAACATATTCTCAGTATTTTATATTAGTCAAAAGTAGCTATGAAAAGTTTAACAATTGCCATTGAAGTGTTCTCGTCAAAACAACAACATTCGTCAATTTCCTCAATTTCTAATGCTTGTTGCCTTGTGCATTTAATTTCTAATGCACATTGATGGTATATAGTCTTGACCCAACTTATACATTTTCCTTGAATAATCTAAAAAACTTTAGATCTCATAACTAAGGCTCTTTTTTGTTCAGTTGACACACCTTGAGCTACTTGTCATTCTAAAGAGAATTTACAATATCTGAATCTTCAACTGGAATAACTTAGACTCTAAATAAATTAGTGTCTAGTATATAAGAGCTTATTCCAGCTGATTCTTATCCTGACTCAATCCTATAGATAGAAGGCATGGACCAGAATGAGACTAACCTAATTTCATAACTTGTTAAAAGTTGATTAGTGAAAGTAGTAATACAGAAAATTGAATGAAATTTGTTATTCAAGCTACACACAGAAATTCCAATTATTTGCTATCAACTCTTCCAACCTTCCAATACAACAATGGAAAAACATCAGTGAAAGAACATGGAACACTATAGGCTTGTACTCTAAAAATTACAAACATCATATTGATCTAAAAGATATCAAACAAATATGAGAGTATCAACCCAAAATATGGATGTTCAAAGTAATGAAGCAAGAAATGGTAAAGCATACCAATGGGCCCAGTTTTATTTTCTCGGCTAAAATCAATGAGATCCTTCATGCTGTTCACTACCTCTGATATCTGAAACAGAAGACAGATCTAAATCAGCACAGTTATAAAGTCAAAATGCAAAACTTAATTTTTTCCAAAACCAGCTTTATTTACATCAAATCAGATCAAATCCAACACATCTACAAGAACATTTATAGTTGTAAACATAGATCACCTGAAGGCATCGAACATATCTTTTTGTATAACCCAGATCATTCACCAAGGGCACCTCCAATGTTTTTGCCAAGTGACGAGCAGTTCCAACAAACCTGCAAAGCATTTTGCAGTGTCAAAAACTTTGACGTCAGATTCATTTGTTTTTTTAATGATATGTTTCACCAAGGTTTATTGTAAAAGAGAATGGGGATGCAGCAGTCCACAGGTGAAAGATCACCCCGAATGCAGTGGATGGCATATGGGACCACAAATAAAGAAAAAATGTTACCAAAAAAAGTAATACTAATTATTCAGAAAACAAAAGCCACAAATATTCAAAGAATATTAAATAAAATATTAACCAAATTAGTAATAACTCTAATCACAAATACACGGTGCATCATCCAAATAGACAAGTTTTGAAATTTGAAATGGGAAATCATTGCTTCTCTCCTTAATAAACAAAATGAGAATACAAAGATACATAATGTTTTAAAACTCTGACTCAGCCAAGAGTCAACTCGGACTTGGCTCAAACCGGCTTGATGTTTATGACTCCATTTACTAAAAAATACATAAAATTTTAATGAAAAAATATATTTTAAAGATTCCAAACCATTAGAGAGAAAATAGACCAAGTGTGCTTGTGAATATACCATGTAAGTGTGAATATATCAAAATGGCACCGAGTGCAATAAATATCTGAAACAAAATACATAATCAACAAGACTCTAATTAGCCTCTAGAGTCCAAAAAACATTATGCCTGATGCTACAAGCCACTGGCCTACTACACATCAGTTATCACTGATCAACATGATCAATCATCAAGGTCATCACCCCTGCTGGAAGTGGGATCCTCTGCATGCACTACAGGATCTGGTTCGAAGTCCTCAGATTCGTTTTAGGTATAAATTTCAAAAAAATAATTTTTTCCCTATTAACTGTGCACCACGACCTGTAGGGTGCCAAATCGGATTGACCTTGCCGAGTAGGTACAGACTCAGCCAAGTAGGCCGAGTCAAACCATAAGACAGTTGACTTGATCAACTCAGCCGAGTCCAAGTCCAAGTGTTTTTTATAACACTAGATACATGGATATATAATCGTGATATAAATAACAATCATAATTTCAAATATATCAATCCATGAAGATTTTAAGTTCTTGAGNGTGTTATTTAAAAGCAAATAATAGGTCAACTCAATATATAATCGTGATATAAATAACAATCATAATTTCTAATATATCAATCCATGAAGATTTTAAGTTCTTGAGGGCGGTTATTTAAAAGCAAATAATAGGGCCTGCATCAACATTAGGAATTTTTTTTTAAATTATACTGTTTAATAATATTTCATGTCAATGGGGGAGCCACAGTGGATAGCTGACCATCCCCAGTGACCATTTGGAGACATCCCAACTCCCCAATTCCAGGGGAATCATCAGAGTAGGCCCCCTTTCAAGAAGAAATGCCCAAGTGGTCCCCTGAAAACAGGGATTCTGGTGTACATCCACAATCATCCCTCAATCTCCAGGGCAAAGGGCACACACACACATGTTACATATTATGCTATATAACAACATTGTTATGCTCTCACACTACAAAGTTCAACATAAGCACGTGTCAAGCTGTATAGTTGTGACTTTAATTTCAATTAGCTTTGTTCTTGTTTGTCATTTTACTATTCATATTTTCAAACCCTACCAACTTTAAACAAGTACTCTATCAGCTTTCAAGTTCCACAGAACTAAATAATCTTCAAAATGATAATAAACCTCAAATCCTCTCCTACACACCCGTTCAATCAACAACCAAAATCCAGTTCAAAAACTTTTACGTATGCAGCCTAATCTTCTGTTTATGCTGACTACAAAGAAATAAAGACAACAAGACATGAGATATTAAAGTATAGTCTAACAGAAGATATCTCTAACTGCCCGAAACAGTAAAAGAAATATACAGACAAATTATGAACATAGAAGGAAAAATCATAGTGATTTATTCAAAAGATTGTAAAGCAACAACAGGCAAATAAATCAATCAGTTATTTATGCAAAACAATCAAGATTTTCAAGTTACAAATAATCCCAAGTTTGACAAATCGGTTGAAATTGGGACCTCTACAAAACATCCTAGCTTTGCACATTCCTACTTTAAATAGAAATCGTCACAAATATCATGGACAATACATCGGAAAGAAGAAAAGGCATAAGTGTCACTCTGTCAAAGAAGTGAAGGCAAATTAATTTCAGCTCAAGGTAAACATAGATTATATAAAAGTTCGACCTACTAATTCAATATGACAATACTTCAATTACCATACTACTGGATTTCGCATGTCGTCACTTCAATTAGAAAGATTAACATATTAGATGGTGAACAAGTCTTAAAAGATGAAAGGTATATATGTCACTCTTACCAAGGAATAATGTGGTGGCTAAATCAAAGCAGTTTGAAGGAGTTTTCAGCTCAACTTCAAGAGGTAAAACATAGATTATGTAGATGTTAAATATATGTCTTAAGTATGTCAATACTTCAACTGCCATAGGGTCATTCCAACTCTTCTTGCTCTGTTACAGGGTTTATTAGAATACTTGGTTACATACAATGGCACCATCAAATTCAAATGGCTAAATTAATAATCGCACTGATTAATAGCTGCCACTCACATACCTTGATCATATTAGGTGTTCTCCATTGCCTTACTATTAGGATACCCGCGTTGTCGTGGGTAGCTCCTTTCCCACCACTACACTTGACACTCAAATGTCTTCAAACAGCTGGTGGTTTATTACTTAGAAACTCCAGCCTTCCATGTCTAACTTATATATCACTCTCCATATCGTTGAAGTAACAGCTGGTTTATCCCTTTTTGTTTTTTCATCTGCTGGGGAGCACTATACAATTCTTGGAATCACATACAATTCTTTTTAATAATCATTCAAGTATTGATTAGTCAAAGTGATTGGGAATTACCTTAGAGGGGCAGCAGATGACTGTTCTCCATTACACTATTTGATATGCGCAGGCCATTCTCCAATTACATTTGTACCTCATCCATAAAAACATGAGGATATATGTATATGATCAGTTGGCTCGAGTGGATCTTATCTCATCATGACAAGGACTGATGATTATTTACCAGGACTTTTCTCTAGACTTCTGAAGTCTAGAGTTCAGGCAGAAAAGTAGGTCTTATAAATAATAGGAATACTCCTACCTACACATAAAGGTCGGTCTTCCTTTCTTTTCACTTATATATCGCACATAATTAATAACTGTTCAAGTACTTATTATTACCTAGCTGCGATTTCATTGCACGAAATTGACAGCTTTCTAAATAGTTAATTTCATTGCATGAAATTGACACTGGACAGTATAACCTACAGTAATAAATTGTCTTGCTTTCCACTTAATACTTGGGAAAGCAAGGGATATTCACTTACCTTAGAGAGGCAAGCTACCAGCACTTTATACTTATTTATGGGCTTGAACTGGCCAGCACCAACTACTCTTTTGGCTCGACCTGACAGGGCAAATAAGAAGTTGGCAAGCAGGCTAGTTAGGTTGGTGCTAACAACGTATATATGAAGTGGCAAGTAACCCTACTACTCAATAATCATTCAAGACTGCTCCTATTAATAATCGTCCAAGACCAACTGCAGGACAGCCTCGCTATCCTGCAAGGTCTGGTTTTTGAGCTGCGACAAGGCCTGGACGACCTTCAGATTCTCCTAGAAGTATTGGACGGCAAAGCCTCTGCGCTCCTACAAATTCTCTCCACTCTCCAGGGGTTCTTCCACTCTACACCAGACACAGGCGGAGCAGCAGCGGACGCACACGGAGGCAACTCAGGGGATGGCAGAGCACATGATACAGGGGCTGATGACTCGGGCTTGGCCATGCATGTGGCCATGGATGAGGAAGGCACACCTGTCGAAGAAGAAGCACCTGGCGGTGACATTGCTGCAGGAACGGCCATGCATGAGCCCATGGAAATGGGAGGCACACTGCCCGAAGCCGGAAGGGAAGGGAATGATGTGGCCGCTGCCATGCACGAGCACATGGAATGGGGGGGGCAATCGTCGAAGAGGAAATCGGGGACCCGACGACCTTTGCCACCTATCAGTTTGGATGGCCAGATTTCAGGCCAACTGCATGACTGGCACAGGTGTCCTCAAGTCACTTTAGCCCACTGTTTGACTTCTTTTGCCTCATGGAGGCCAGGACCAGGTTTAATTTGCTATTTATCGATTTTAGTTTATGATGTCTAATTTGCTGCTCATCGCTAAGACTGGTAGAAAATTTTGGCTCTTCTATTACCGGCTGGCTGAACTGGTTTCCCTCAAGGGTAGTTCAGTTATTACAGCCCGGAACTCTGATAAATTTTGTAACTCTGGTTTCTTGAAGGTCTTTTATACAATTCTTACTCAAAAAAAAAAAAATCGTCCAAGACTGTGGCAGTGCTATTAACAGAAAATAGCCTGGAAAGACCTACCTGCCCTGTTTGGAATTATAGAGGTGAAAAAAGAATACTGATGGAAAAACCTCACAGAATTTTTAAACATAGAGCTATATATGCTTATATGTTAAAAATAAATGTGACTATAAATATATGCACTTGCATATACATATACACGCATCTATACTGATTCTCTGCCATCTTTCAAGAATTGGGACAATGAGTACAAGTCTCAATAACAGATAGACACACCCCCGGAACATAGGGTACGGAACCCCATAAAGCACCAAAAAAAACAGAAACTGAAGTATATTCATAAAAGGAAAAATAAATAAAAAGCAAAAGAGTTTTTGGGATTGTGTTAGTGAGTTAGATTAGGTTCGTTTAAGCAGTTTGGACAAGACAGGAAAAAAAATCGTTTTTGTTTTTTGGGCAAGCCAAAGAAGAGGGTCCAAGTTTCAAGAATTGCAACAAGCATACAAGCACTGTAGTTAAACTCATGGGAGACTTGCAAGTCCCCACAAATCTGCCCAAGTTGCAGCTGAGCCAAGTACGCAGCCCAAACTCAGCCTGAGACTCAAGAAACTGAACTATATTCAGAAAAGGAAAAATAAATAAAAAGCAAAAGGGTTTTTGGGATTGTGTTAGTGAGTTAGATTAGCTTAAGTTTGCAGTTTGGACAAGACAGGAAAAAAAATCATTTTTGTTTTTCGGGCATGCCAAAGGGGGCCTACAAATTTTCTGCCAAGTTTCAAGAATTGAGACAAGCATACAAGCACTGTAGTTAAACTCGTGGGAGACTTGCAAGTCCTCACAAGTCTGCCCAAGTTGCAGCTGAGCCAAGTACACATCCCAAACTCGGACTGAGACTTGAGACTCAAATTTCAACCATACTTGCCAAGACTTGGTAAACTCAACCAGACTTGGCCCAGACTCAACTCAGACTCGCCAGACTTGGCTCAGACTCTCCAGACTCGCCTCAAACTTGGATTGCACAATATTTACTATATTTTGAGTTTATCGAGTTTTGCTGAGCCATCGAATTTTGTCATGCCCTGAGGCAGTCAAGTCTTTTCCGAGCCCGAGTATGACAACTTTGGGTACAAGTTTTGATAGCAGACAGATACACCACCAGAAAATAGGGTACAGCACCCCATAAAGCACAAAAAATAACAAATTGAAATACATTCATAAAAGAAAAAAGAAACAAAAAACAAAAGGTTTTTTGGGGTTGCATCAGTGGGTTAGATTAGATCAGTTTTAAAAGCTTGAACAAAACAAAAAATATTTTTCATTTTTTCAATTTTTCAGCAGGCCAGCGGGGAGGGCCTTCTTGAATTTTCAATTTCCAGATCTGATAATTATTTCCTTGTGATTTCAAACAGAATTTTATGCCACTGTTATCATAGAATAATGACACATTGAAAATCTCAACCAAAAATAACTGCAGCAGAAACAACAGAATCATAGAAAGATAGCCATGCACATTAGACACAAGCTTTTACCCTGGGAAACCCAACCTTCGGAGAAAACCCAGCAACTTTTCTTAAGAAAAAATCGATCCAAGTTCATCACCATTTACATGAAGAAACCCAGCACAAGATAATTGCGCACTTGTATGACGAAGAACCGTCAAGAATAGCGCAACCTCAAAAGAACTGTTAAGATACTCCAGAAAAATGGCACACCTTGAAGATACCGCAAATGGCAACTGCACACTGCAACTGGCAACTGGGAGCTACGCACTGCAACAGACAACTGGGGACTGCACACTGCAACTGTCAACTGAGAACTGTGCGGTGCAATTGTCAACTGGGAACTGCGCACTGTAACTGTCAACTGGGAATTGCACACTGTAACTGTCAACTGGGAACTGCACACTGTAACTGGCTAAAGCACACTTAATGAGAAGAGTTATATTGTGCGACAAGTGAAATGATCTAGCCTTTATTTATACAGATTGAGTCACCTTCAATTTCCTTGTGGGGCTGACTTCTTCTTTTGTCTTCAATTTCTTCTTTAATGCTTTCCAGGGTTTCTTCAATGGTTTGTCTTGTCTTCTTGGCATTTCTTCTTCACTAGAAAAGTTGTCTATGAGCCTTGTTGACGTATCATCTCCTCACATGCACGTCTAATTAATATAGGACTCTAATGTTGAGTAAACCCACCAAGAAGCCCCTCATCACAAAAGGTCTCTTGAGCCTACATCTTCAACATTAGACTAGACTTGTAAACAAGTCAAACCTGCCCTATAAAATTAGATCACTCCATCCTGGAGCAGGCAATGTGAGAGCATCTCGAGTCTTTATCACTCCTCGTCAAATCAGCATGACTACTAAGAGAAAGACTACACCTGGGCCATTCACAACTAGCCAAATCAGCATGGCCCCATGAGTGAATGTATCATTCTCCCTTGGTCAAATCAGCATGACCAATCTGGGAGAATGTATGCCCGATTACTGCTAACTGGAGAACCATCAACATCCTGGGCCATTCACCACTAGCCAAATCAGCATGGCCCCGTGAGTGAATGTATCATCCTCCCTTGGTCAAATCAGCATGACCAATCTGGGAGAATCTCTGCGCGATGTTGAAACATCAACAGGCCCACCATCCACAATAGTTTTGAGGGGCACCCCCTTTGTGCAGGGGGTGTCCTGTAGATATTTCCATCGTGTCCTGGATCTATGTACACAAGAAATAAGGACATGCACTGTGCCCCAAACCATCTAAAATTTGTTCTATGGAATTTTGTTTATTGTCATGCCGAAGGGCAATTATAACCCCTTTGAAGAATGGTTGTAATCAATTTATGATATTCTCCTTTGTTCTTTACTTTACACCAACTAATGCAAATTGGTGATTTATCAATGTTCAAGTGTCTCCGATGTCTATGATCTCTCCTCAAATGCTCTCAGGCTTCCCTAGCATGCATTGATTACAATTTTACAATATTAGTGCTTCTGTTTATCTTGGAACCACAGTTCATTCATAGGTTTCTAAAATGGTGCAAATCTTATTGCTATCCTGACTCTTATGTAGAAAGTCCACAAAACATGAGGAAAACTTTTTACACAATTTACCTAGTCTAGATCACACTTAAGTTGATGGGGAACATGGGCACGTCTCCTGTACCAAGTATGCAAAAATCCCCAACAGCTAGGGACATCCCCTAGCTTGCCAGGGGACATCCCTGCACTACAAAACCCAAAATCAAGGGATGTCCCCACTCCATAAAACCCAAAATCAAGGGATGTCCCCACTCCGTAAAACCCAAAATCAAGGGACATCTCATGTCATTGTTCCAGAGACATACCCCTCGAAAACTCAAAACAAAAATGACAACAGCGGCAGCTGCAACAAAAGATAGTCAAAAATGTCTTTCCTTTTTGGGCCAAGGCAGAAACGAATTTTCACATTTAGATTTTCTGAGTTATTTTAGGTTTTTCACTCTATTCCGGGCCATACCCCTTGAAACTTAAAACAAAAACAAAAAACACAGCAGCAGCAGATTCTTGATTGCAGCAGCAACAAAAGCTAGTCAAAAATGTCTTACCTTTCTGGGCCAAGGCCAACGGTGAATTTTTACATATGGATTTTCTGAAATTTTTAAATTTTTCATTCTGTTTTTTACATAATGTCAACTAATCCTCTCACTTGCTTGAGTCTTATATTACCATTCATTAATAAATCATATTATTTTGTTCTTGAGAAATGCATCTTATTTTGTTTGGGATGCTAGCTTGTTGTAACACTAATTGCGAGGTGGTGAGATAATCGCTTAATTCTCATTAGCAATTATCTCACCACCTCGCAAATCTCATTAGATTCTACTTAAAATCGATTAGTTGACAGTGTCATTAATACATTAAATAATTTCATTCATGGTCAAATCCCATATTATGTAATAAAAAAGTTGGATCATAAATCCACCCTTCCTTTTACTGCTTAATCTACCCCTTCCTCTAAACTCAAAGACAATACAAAACAGACCCCACTTTACCACCACCCATATAACCCAACTCAAACCTGCAACCAACCCCCAAACCACCCCCTAATATACTATCTAACAAAAATTACTGTCTCCTCTATTGCAAAATGAATTTGCACTAGTCCTACTATTGTTTACTTTGTAGTTACACAACTCCTCACATTAACTTGTTATATTGCACGTTGACCACACTAGATTAAAATTCTTAACACTTTATACTAAATAATACCTTAGGTGTCAAATTGTTAGATTAGACTTGGCTTTTAACACCAATAGAACAAACTTCATGGTGTGGTATTAAGCTCTATTATACCTTATCCTAGTTCTGATATGTTCTCTAGTCCAAGTTATGATTTGTTTTCAAGCACGACTTGGCATGGTCGGTGAATGCAGGTAGCTAATATAGCCCCCACCAGGGTTCAAGTCTCGCCAATGACATGTTTGTGCTTGTGCTTGTGCCTATAGATGCATGCAAAATGTAGTTGGGGCCAAGTCCAAGTCCTGGGTGCCTTCACAGAATAGATACCCCCATTCATGGCTGCTTAGCCAAAGGGTGACCTGACACTCAATTGTGATAATAGGAAGATTAGTAGAAAAAACTGTTTTGATTTGCTCATATCACCCATTCACATTGCATAAAAACTTCAAATTAACATGTGGAGGTTCTAAATATAAAAAGTATGTCATAGGATTTATTATATAAAAAGTATGCCATAAGATTTATTACATGGGTAAATGTCCCCATAATAAGATTTTTTGAGCCTGAAAGCACAGACATGATGTATATTCTGATTTCAAACTTGAAATATCAAATATAAATATCTTTTCATGGAAAATAAAAAACCTTTCATGAGTTGTGAAATCTGTTCCCATATTTACCTAAGCTCTAGGAGCTTTAGGACTTGTACGAAACATTACAAAAGCATGGGGAGCGATCCTCAGAGCTTTGGGAGCTTGGCGGAAACTTTTGTGTGCAGGAACTACCACTCCCAATGTCGTTCCAACTTCCAATGACTTTAAACATGTACCGAGTCAGGTGGGGCCTGAATTACCTATGTTAAGGTGTGTTTTTCTCCTAGGCTACAATGCCACATCAAGCCAAATGGGCCAACAAACTGCCAACTATGATGGATGTACCCTTCTGATCTGCGTATTTGTGTGGTTTGCACTCTTCAAGGCCCAGTCAGGTCATTAATTTGTAGGTTGAATGCCTGTTGTTCTATTTTTCAAAGATGTATGAAGTCCTTCATTTTACAGTTGTCAAGTCTTGACTCTATTCAATACCTTTATTGTTCACCTTTTCATTTTGATATATTGCCCATGGCCCCATGTCAGTTGACATTTTCAAGGAATTCATCATAGTATTGGGTTAATCAGGCCTTTCCTTGTCAATCTGGTCAAATTTCAAACCCTTTTACAATAAATATATTGGCAGCTATTAGGAATAAATTACAAAAGGTACGTAATCTGGTTGGTCAAATCCTGTGTTAAAATATTAATATCATCCACACTTTTATATTAATAATAATTTTATGCATATTAATATTAGGCTCTTATTAATATTAGTAGATAGCAATGTTCACACTTGTTTTAAAAGCATTAGAGAGCTCCCTAATGCATGCAGCTCCCCAGTCATTTGTTATTTTTTGTTTTTTATTATTTTTTAAATATATATTCTGGTCGCTTCCAACCTATCTTTTTCTGCAAATTTGGGTAAAACTTCCAGTCGTTCCAGACACTTGTACACTCATTCCGAAAACTTGTGCAACATAGTAAATTGTGCACTCCTTGCAATGCCAATACTTGCAAAATAAAATGTAAATCTTTGACTTCATAGTTTATCAATACCATAATCCACCCAACGATAACAAAGGAACTTGCTAAAGCAAGAACTACTTTTAAGTCTTGCTTGCAAATTGACAAACTGACAGGTTTTCAATGCACTCAACATTTAACATAGACAAACAAGCCAATTTACAAAAAGGACATTACATTAAGCTGAACAGATTACATAAGACCATGTTTTCCCACTGCTTGACACGAGGTTGACTCAAGTAGTTGCACACACTAAATTCCCCCACTTTGGCAACAATGAAATCTTGCAATTGAAATGCATCAACAGTCAAGGCCGACATTTTACTCAGATCATCCTAGGTCATATTATGTAGGTAGAATTAATTGGTTAAAGTTAAGTTGGACAAATGCTTATTCAATTATCATACTTCAACCCACATTTACATTTGTATGGTGTCAATGTGATTGTTCAGAATCCTCATCATTAGTGTATACAGACATAATTTAATGATCCTACGTCTAGCAAGAACCAAAGAGTTACAGTTATGCAGTTTCTATGAAAATTGGGGTGAAAACTAAAATTGGGCCCTTTCAATTGTCATAGGTACTTTGAAGGAAACTAAAATAAGGTGCTTCCTATGAATATATTATTATAAGCATCGTAGCAGTGAAGAAGTGCCATTCAAATAGAAGGGCAAACCTACTTTTATGAAATTAATAAAAAGACTGCAATTATGTTAAGTAAAGAGGATTTCACTAGGAAACTGAATAGCTGGCCATTCAAATAGAAGGGCAAACCTACTTTTATGAAATTATTAATTAATAAAAAGACTGCAATTGCGTTAAGTAAAAAGGATTTCACTAGGAAACTGAATAGCTGTCTTTTTAGTTTAGAATAGTCCCACAGATAATAATAAAATTGAGTTAGCCTTGATATCCTACACAAATAACATAAAAAACATAGAACGACAGCCATGATATCAACCACATTAGTGATATGCTTACATGTTACAGTTTGATTGTAAATCCTGGGGAGAAAGATTTGTTGTGCCATTTTGAACTGAAGTTTGATACTTCTGTGCAATCGCACCCAATTGAGATACCTGCATAAAGGTCAATCAAAACTTAATTGCAAAGTGTATACCATGGATGAGAAACTTATTCTCTATATAGTATATACTTTTATTATAACATACAAACGCATTACAATCAATCAACTGCGTTCCAAGCACAACTTACAACTCTTAAGAATATTTAAAAAGCCCACTCGTGATGCATGCAAGATTTGTCTGATCTATAATTCATATGAAATCAATCTACATGGCAATTTTATATATTTGCACTACACAAATAACAAAACTTGGGCAGCAAGTGTGAGAAATCAGAAACATTTAATCCTAGAAAAGAAATTCCCAAAAGTTCAAAACATAGAATAAATTCATATCACATGATTTGATATCCACACTTGTCTAACTGATAGATCAAAATATTTAAATAATAAATTACATTCTAAAACTCTTAAAAAATAAAAACGTATATGAGCAAGGAGAAAGACAGACTAAAATACCAAAACTCATAAGAAATAAACAAATCCTGTCGGGAAAGAGTAGATAATTTATAAATGTGTTAAAATTGAACTGTGACAAGAATCTCTCCTTTTGATACACTTTGTCACAGTATACACTAATTCAAAATTTGCAAGAAAACAAGGGCTGGAACTAATAATCTAGAATTTCCAGTTAAGAAAAAGATTAAACACAAACCTGCGGTATCAACAACCTTCGAGGAATGAGCTCCTCGTGACTTCTTGCGCAAAATTCCCATGAACAAATCTAACCAATAGAACATAAAGGTAAACAGTTCAAAATCAATCCAATTTTGGATATACTTTTGGGTATCAAAATGTTTTACAGTGACAAAAAGCAACAGGCATGCACAATCTAACCTTAAGGTCTGAGGAAAAAACAATCCGGAGTTGACCATCACGTACAACACGGAGTTGCTCAAATACACTTTCCTGTATTGCTTTTTCATACTCTAACACAATATGGCCTGAAGGAGTAGCATATTCACGAGGCATGTCTACATACAGAAGTTCTTCCAATGTTCCGCTATCATATTTGATTTTGCAAAGCCTTGGTAAAACCTCCACCGTAGTTTCTGGAAAAAAAAAATCCTAAGCAAATACAGTAGCATTGTTCAAAAGTGGTCGAAGCCAAACATATGAAGGTGCAGAAGGGCTCATCTTTACATTGTTTTTCATGGAATCCAAAAATGTAGAACATAAGATAGCATAGTAATCGTAATGCATTCCTACATAAAAAATTGGCATAAAGGCTAATTTTTGTGTGAAGTTCAAAAGAAATTTTCACTGAAGAGAACAGCCCAAGTAGTTCACTTATAAACATTCACATATACTGACAAAGATTAGACTACAACTTAAAGCCAAGCCTTTGAACAACTTTAAAAATTGTGTTTCTAGACCTCCAACACATAGAACCAATTATTTTTTAGCAGGGCATGCATGAATTACAAAACAGTACTCTGCCAGATGGAAAAACATACCAAAGCCTCTGCCAGGTTTTGTACCACAAATTTCACAATGCCACACATCCTGCCAACAGAGACAAATTGATCACTAGCCATTTTACCCATATAATTTTTATCTTTAAATTCATGTTCAACAAAGGGATAGCAATGAGCATCCAAAAAGCTGTGAATATATGTTTTCATTTTCACATATTTCACAACATACAGCCCTATTGATATTCAAGCATAGCATCCAATAAGAATCAATGAAGATACGTTGTATAATTTTAACATATTTTCACAACATGCAGTCCTATTGATATTATGCATCAGTCCTATTGATATTATGCATGATTTCCCAAGCTCAATGCAAGGAATAAATTCTAGTGCAAGCTCTGAATTATTGCAATTTCCATCTATTATTTGGCCAGTGAGTATAAGATCTAAAACCAATCAATGGCATTTACACTACTGCACAATACTAAGCCATTCACAACAAACACAATGGTAACAGATAACAACCTGAGGGAAAACACCAGTCGTTTGGCGTCCACTTCCATATAATGAAACACACCAGCGCTTCTTTGCATGCGGACCAAAATACTCAGACACAAATTTTCTCCAGAAATCAATGCTATTATCCTGGGGAAAAAAACAATGAATATGCCCAGCTTACTGTGAAATGTCTCTAATCATAAATATCAATCTCTACATGCATATTTTATGTTAATAGTTCTACAACAGGCTATTTGCATGTCTGAGTAAATGCTTACTTCGGGCCGATGTTGCTGATGAAACATGTACTGCATCAATCGCCGGGCACACATCCCAGGCTCATATACAGGTGATTTTGCAGGGGCTCCAACTTGCAAATTCTGCTGCTGAAGTTGCTGTAACGGTTGCTGTTGTAATTGAGATCTTTGTTGCGGAAGTGTGTGTAAACGCTGCTGATGCTGCTGCAGAATACGCTGCTGCTGCTGCTGCTGTTGTATGAGATTCATCTGCGCTGCTTGAAGATGTATTTGTTGAGATGGCTGTCGTGAAAGCTGCAAAAGCTGCTGCTGCTGTTGCAGAAGCAATGACTGATCACCTGGTTCCATTTTCACGGATGCCAAACTGCGAAGAGATTGCAGTTGTTGCGGGTCAAACTTTCCTGAAGCCAAAGTTCGCAAAGATTGCAGCTGTTGTTGCTGCCCTGCTTGGTCACTAGTTAGACTTCTCAGTGACTGCATCTGCTGTTGTTGGCTTGCTCCTAGTCCCAGAACATGCTGACCTTGAAATTGTTGTAAACCTCTTGTTCCTAGCATATTTTGACCTTGCAGCTGAAGACTAGACACTATCTCCTGAGCTTGCTGTCCTTGTTGCAATTGTGTTTGCTGTCCCTGTTGGAATTTATGTTGCTCAAGCTGTTGTGCCTGCTGATCTTGAGAAAGTTGAGGATTTGAACTTGTAAAGTGCTGCATCTGGGGCTGACCATGGTGTGGACCTGTGGAACCAGATCCTCCAGACCGAACCATGGAACCACTCAGGCCAGATGATCCATTCATGTTCAGATTAGTTGATGAAAATGACGCTGCCGATGAAGAAAAACCCATACTACCAACAACACCTGCTAGTGGAATCGAATCATTGCCCATGACCAATCCTCTTTGGAGGTTTGTCGCTCCAGAAATCCCAGAGTTAGATGCACTTGTTTGTGAAGCTACATTGCCTCCATTGTTGAAAGCTTGATTTATGCCAATGTTTGAATTTCCGCCACCAGGAATAGAAGAAACATTGGACAAATTTCCGAGCATGTTAATATTACTATACTGGGAACGTGAGTTAACAAGAGAAGGATATCCAGGTTGGGATGGACCACCCCCGCCTTGTCCTCCTCCCAAAAGGCTAGAGTTTGTGCGAAGCAGAGTTGCGGGCGAAACTGTTGGGTTTCCACCCACTTGACTGGGAGGCCCTGAGGGAACCATTTCTCAAAAAGCAAGTAGGTAACAGAGTTAGAACTCGTTACGGGGTAAATTTTGAATCGAAAACCGCTCACATGCTCCGAGATGGACGTATCCTTTCACAAATTGGCATTGTTTTCTCCCGTTTTGGTTGAATTATACCTATTCCTTATAAATCCACTGACAATTGACTAAAGCTGACATTCCCTTCTCAGGGTGGGCTCAATTGATGGGATTGAAAGTTGAAGTGAATGACCCTAAAGGGCGCAAAAAGGTTGATTTTTCCGAGAACCTCCCTCAGTCAGGCCAAAGTGGCGTGATAATAGGCCTGATGTTCATAATACCTAGAATGAGCCTTTTCAATATGATACACCGTCGATGAAAAAGAAGACTTTGAAGGAGAATGCAAGACATGGACCAAAAGACAGCCAACAAGAATCAAAGGCATCATACTTCAAGGACTGCAAAGACTGCTCGAACTGCTACCAGCAGTCGAAGCAGTTTGATTTTTGCAAAAAAATATATCCGGTTGATGAAGTTCAGTGCGCTTTGGTTCAGTACGCCGTCCAGCGTGCTGGATTTCACCTGTAAAAGTACAAAACTCAAAGAAGCTCGATTTTCATTGTCACAAAAATGAACTTCATCGGCACTTTACATACACCTCACCCCAAACCGTATTTTGCAAGCAGATCGAATATAATCACCTAGCTTCCTTCCGCGCGGACAATAAACTGCACCAACGTGATCCCATTCCAAAACCTGCTGATGTTTCGTGTCGAACCCAAATCACATAGATTTTGCGGCAACCATTGTTGAATAACAATAGCTTGGACAAAGATAGACTATTCTCCACTCCGGAATAGGCCCCATCTGGCCTGCAGATGCCAAACCGTCTAAACCCCAATGTGTCCCAACAATCCAGGGACGAATGAGTTTTGCTTCTAAAGTTCAGACTGGCTGATAAAACTAAAACAGGCAAATAAATAAGCCCTCATTCTTCCTCCATGGCCATGACCACCCCAAATCTCTACACATATCTTCTCGAAAATTGCTATGCTGAGAAAAACTCCAACTTTTCACCCGAAGCTCAAGCCGGCAGCCACTGGTCTTTGCTAAAAGAGCCTCAGGATGCACCTTTGACAATCTTGCCGACAGAGGCAAACAACCAAAGCATAAAATCAAAACTTGGAAAAGTAAACCAGAAGACCACAAATAATACGTTCAAGAGGCACTAGCAGCATTATAAGACTCGATGCTTTTCTTCCAGTTTCAAAACAAAAGATGCGTTTCACAACATCCGCCGATGAGTCTACGGAGACCAGAAAGGCAACCGTTCAAAGCCCTCGACTCCAAGATCTATCTGTGCATAATGCAAACGAACGAAAACATTAGAGCCGAATCGAAGATACTTAAATTAAAGAATTCTTCACAAGATGCCGATTTTTACTGAATATATAAAGTCAATCTGCGCTCTGTATCGACCATCTTAAAAGCCCTTAAATGCATCATTTACGGGAAAAAAGCCAAACTAAAAACCCTAACACGCAAATGCTCCGGCGTTTAAGCTATCGGCCATGGCTGTAAAAGTACCAAAATGAGAGAAGAATTAGAATCTTACCAGAGAATACAGCTGTAAATGCTATTGCCCAAAATATATGCGCAGAAATGACTGTAAATATTTGGAGCTCGAACATTCAACAATGGCGATTGCACAGCACTGTAAAGATATGTGCTTGCAAATGTACTGTTGTTTTGAGGTGGGGGTTTTGTTTTGTTTTGCTGGGGCTTCCCCTGTACCCCCACCACCACCGCTCCCCCCGAAAAGTATCATGGCGGACGCCAAATTTTATTCGAGTCGTTTGAATTCCGGGGCGGCTATTTCTATTTTATTCTTTTTATTCCTCATCTTGCTAGGTAACAGACAAGTCAATTCGATTCAGAAAAAAGCAAAAAATTTAGAAAATTAGAAAAAAAACCCGCGATTAGCTTAAGCTTAGCTGGTTTATGTGAGCGCGTGTGCTTGCGCGCGGGGGCGTAATAATTAAGAGATGCTATGTCATGTCATGGTATCATCTCATGCCATTTGCATGTGCATGGGCGGGTTTATAGGATACCGGCTACCACCGCCCACAGTGCTGTGAGCCGGTGCACGGCGATCGAAATCAACACGCTCTTTGCGGCCACGTGCAGGTCCTGAGGTCGAAACCCGCTACTGCGAACGCTGAGTGTTTCTCAACGAGAAGACTACTCCTTCTGCCACAGCACATAATGCGCTGGAATGTACCTTCCATTACTATCTTCTCATCTCCAAGGACTCCGTTGTTTTGCATTGGCCTTGGCCTTATTAGGAATTCCAAAATTTCTATGGAATTTTAGATTTTTTTTTAAAGGCTTTGATAGTTATTTTTTTTCTAATTGGAAAAATTTTCTGAACCGCTAGAAACCTTGTAGTAAAACAAACTTTTCAAAAAACAGAAAAGTCCACTAAGGTAGATGGAGGCTGGAGAGTAAGAAAGAGAGGAGGCCCCTAGTAACCATCTATCCAAAAACTGTATGATAAAATGTTCTCTTTTTTTAGTAGAGCTTCTTTTGATAATTGATCTGCTGATTTGTTATGCTCACGAAAGATATATTTGTAGCTGAGATTATTGAATGATTAGGTCATTCCTAACAGGTAGAAAAGCCTCTCATGTTATTTTTTATTTATTTTTATTTTTTTAGAAAAAACAATTTCTTTGATATTCAATTAAATCAAAGTAAACTTTCCATTACATATATGCTTCCAGTCATTACAATATTTATTCATGTCATTTTTAAGGGAATTGAACTAAAGTGGAGAAGATAACAATGATCTCTCACAACCCTATACTTTATTGACATCTCATGTCATGTATATACATAGTTATATAATATTTAAAAAATAAAATTAACCTAACCTCATTTTAGTTTAGAATTAAATCAAATTTGTTTAAATTTTAAAAAAAAATTGTATATTCAAAAAAATCTTAGAATATTTGATTTGATTTTTTTTTTAAGTTATCACATGTGAAGCCCATCAAATTGAAATTAAACTTTATTTTTAAGAGTTTTGTATATTCAAAAATATATATAAGAATATTTAATTATTTGTTGGGAAGTGAGTACAAATTTATATTATTGTTTAAAAGGCGTTTTATAAAGTAGTATGAGAGATGTTCATGTAACCTAACTCATTAAAATAATAGTAAAAAATCTATAGAATATTAAATTAATAAAAAAATTTAAAATATATATAAATAAAAAAACACATATAAACAACAAGTTAAACTCCATCTTAATCAAGGATCTATCAAACATCGAGAGGGATCAAATCTCTAGAGGTGCAAACCTTTAACCTTTCCTCAAGTTTTACACTCTAAAAAAGGTTTTCACTTCGAGAGATTGGATCCCTCTTGGTAGATCTTGGATTAACATGAATCTATGTTGGTTTTTTTAATTTTAGGAGGATGATATATAGATGTATTATTATGTGTAAATAAAATTTGATTATTTTAAAATGATTTATAGTGATTTTAAGGGGTAGATTTACACTCTTGCTAAAAGTTTATATTTTTTTTATGTTTAAAAAAGACAAGCTCTTAACCAAACAAAATTAAGATAATACTCCAAAACTAAAAAATAATTTTAGTTAAATAATATTAAAAAAAAAAACAGTTTTCCTTATTGTAATTACTTAAGCCACATCAATGAAATCATGTACTTTGAAACAACATTGAACCTATACTGCCCATAAATCTCATAGATCACACTAAATACCACCTATAAACTATTATAAGAATTATGTAAAAACTATTTGAAAATATTTTTCTTCTCAAAGTTCAATAAATAGAAAATTTAAATTCTATTTGATTGAATGTGTCTTTGAATCCTCTAGGTACTTTGATAAGTTAATTGTACTTATAGGGATTTCATTCTTCTTGGTATTTCATAATGGATTTAATCCCTTTTGGTACAACATAAAATCAGAGAAATAGAGTTGAGATGGATTTTTGTTTATTTTATTTATATTTATTTTTTAAATTGATTTTGTTTTTTTTGTTTTTTTAAAGTAATTTTCAAATTCCTTCTCTCTCTAGAACACTGAGTGATGGAGTGTATTGTTAAGGTGCTCTATTATGTGAAGTTACAGGTTAGAAACTCTCGACTAGCCTTATGTGTCGCTTAAAAGGTCGTGTTGACATGCTAAAAAAAAATCTAATTTAATTATATTAGAACACTAGACCTTGTTGGTTAATCTAGTAAGCTCTAAACCTAGTTTTTTACCAAAAGTCATACAATAACATTAGGCAATAAGAAAACTTATGGGTATTAATTACCAGGCTTCCATCTCCATTTTATATAATTTGAAGAAAACTTATGGGTATTAATGACCAGGCTTCCATCTCCATTTTATATAATTTGAATCGAGGCTTTCATTCTTCTGTGAGTAAAATTCACCATCAATATAGGGATAATTAATCAAAGTTGAATGGAGTTAATCTAAGAATTAGCAATGAGTGTACAAAATTGTTGGTAAATGCAAATTGGTTTTGTGGTTTCTATGTAATCAAAGCTAAATATCTCCATCAGCTACCGGTTCACATCTGGATCAGATTCGCCTCGGAGCGCCCTACAAAAGGCTCACAGTCCTGGAAACATCTCTCATCCTCCCTACCGATCATTCTTCAGTGGATTTCGTGGAAACCAGGCAATGGTTGCTTGATTGAAGTCGGCAGAGACAGCATTTTGGGCTTGGGCAGAAACGCCATGCTCTCTCCTCCTCTTCTAGCGCACCTTCACGATAAGAGTCTTATATTCTTGCATCAATTATGCATCCCGACCAATGGGGGACCATTAGGTGACACTTGGCTCAAAGGCTCGGATCTTCAGCTGGATTCTGAGTTTATAATTGAATGGGACGACTTCATCCAGCTCATAAAGGAAGCAGGCGTGCGACTACAAAGAAGACCGGATACCCTCATCTGGATGGGAGGTGACTGTTCCGGCCTGCTCACCGTAAAAAATGTTTACCAAGCTCTGGCTTCAAAATTCTGGACTCCTTTAAATGCTAGCTGGAGACAGAGGATATGGAGGGGCGATTGCCCATTGAAACTAAAACTATTTGCGTGGCTTCTGATCGAAAATAAATTACTAGTCTGGGAAAAGCTGCAAGCTCGTGGCTGGGAGGGCCCGAATCGTTGCATCCTTTGCAAACATTCCAACAAATCAGTTCTCCATGTCTTCATACATTGTTCTTTCACCCGTTCGCTTTGGTCTCTTCTTTCATCGGCGTTAAAGTTCACCTCTTCTTGGACGGGTACCAGTGTGCACTGTTGCTTTCGTAATTGGTTTAGTGAGAACAAATCTTATACAATGCTCCCTGTCCACCTTTGCTGGCAGGTCCGGAAGGCCAAGAATGCAGCGATTTTTAAAGAGAAGATTCCATCAATTCATAGAGTGACAAATTACATTCTTGCCGAGGTGGTCGATTCAGGTAACAATTTAAAGGTACTGCCACCCATAAGGCACAAATTTGCTATCCCACTTTACAGGGCAGTTGCCTGGTTCGATGGAGCGTCACAACAAGGGGGCGCTCTTTGTGGGCCGAGGGAAAAATTGATCTAAGCTCCCACACTTGCATCTGCTGGACACTAAACTGCGGACAATGATCTAACATGAAGGCAGAACTTTTGGGTGCATGGGCATCTCTCATTCTGGCATGTCGCCACACCAATGAGCTGTTACTTCTTGGAGACTCAAAAATTACTATCGATTGGCTGAATGGTCTAGCAGACTTCCAGGTGGCAGCCCTTGAGTGCGGGAAAGAGAGAACCAAAGATGCTACACTACTGTTTAGAAAGCTCTCATTCTCTCACATTTACCGAGAGGAAATCAGTGAGGCAGATACCCTTTCTAAAAGAGCTTTGCATCTTCCATCGGGGCAAATCTGTTTTACAAAATGGGAGGATGGCAATGAAGGACCAGCCATCAAGATTAAGCTTTGATTTGACATCTTCAGTTATATTCTGCAAAACCTTTGATCCGAAAGTTGGCCATAGATGAGGATAGGACTAGATAGACTTGATAGTCATGGACTGCTCAAAGCACTAAGCATTTCTACCTTTGTAATCTGTCTTTCGAGTAGATGGTTTGTGTATATTTTTATATCCTTATGAATATAAAGAGCATTTTTTCTCGTGGAAAAAAAAACTAAGTTGTGAAGCAATGTATAAAATCAATGGGAAATGCATACAAGTTTCATTAACAACTTATTTCTACATCAAATAAACACCCTTAATATAAAAATGGTAAATAGTATTGAAGAAGGAAGGCATTTTAAGTATAGATAAAGTGGGTAGGTTGGGGTTTAAAGGACACACTCCTTCTTCCAATTGGAGACTAACTCAACAACTAACTCAACTCTTGTTTCTTGTCATGGCATCCTTCTTAAATTGGAGACTAACTCAACTCCTTAAGAGATATTTCTTGTCATATCATCATTTTTAAATTGGAGACTAACTCAACTCCTTAAGAGATATTTCTTGTCATGTCATCATTTTTAATTGGAGACTAACTCAAGTCCTTCACAAGATATTTCTAGTCATGTCATCCTTCTTAGAAACACATACAACATACATGAAGAGTGGCAAATAGAATAATGAACAAACACTCACAATATTCTCTAATTTCCTATAAAACTAACTAACTCATAAAATTTAAGAGGAACAAAGAAATTTTAAGATAGAAACTACAACACACCATCATGAATACAAAAATAAACCAATAATGAGAGGTCATACAAGATAAATACTATAGGAAAGAATAGTGAAGCCATGCTACAGACCATGTATTAAATAGAAAGATCCATCAAAATACTATAGGAAAGAATAGTGAAGCCATGCTACAGACCATGTATTAAATAGAAAGATCCATCAAATTTTTTACATTAATTGGGATCTTCCCATTGCCCAATGGTGTAAGGGAATCCTCATTAATGTTTAATAAAAAAATAGTAATAAATTTGGAATTGGAAGATGAACATCCCATCAACGCATTAATTTAACATAATTGTGTTGATATCATTACATTATTAAAAATTATATAAATTATTATTTTGAAAATTCTATAAAATTAATTATATTATATTAATATAAATTTATTTCAACTTTAAATATATTAAATATTAAAAAAGTTAAAATAAATTATTTTAATAATTATAATAAATTTATATTAATTTATTTATTATCATACTTTTTATTATTAATATTAATATTTATTATTATTATAAAAATTATATTACAAGTATTATTTTATTTTTTTCATTTTAATTTATTAACATTATATTATATTATACATCCCATCTATATTAAATTATACCAACTACAATCAATTATGCTTAGACATCTTTATCTACATCCCCTCAAACAGTATTGTGAAAAGATTGGAACACCAACAAACTAAATGTTTGACTTGAATTGTGTGTAAACATAGAATAGAAACAAAATGAGAATCACAATAGAATACATTCAAATGTCAAACTCCGCGCTCTATGCCAAGGTTATGGATGTTAGATGTTAAATGGATTATTTATTTATTTAACATAGGAAAAAGTTAAAATTAAAATTAAATAGGTTGTTGTTTAATAGTTTAGTGGGAATGAATTGTATTTTGTAGTCTATATTAAAAATATACGAACTTTTAAGAGTAAAAGTAATTTTTGCTATTAGGGTTGATACCATAGTTATAGTGGGTTACATTGTGTGTATGTTGTAATTTGGTTTTAATAGATTGAGTATCATCATTATTTTGGCATTAAAGAATGAATGGATTAATATGTAAGTTTTTGAAGGGAGTTTGTAAAGTTCTATACATGGAAATGAATTTATTAGAAAATGAGTATTTTGTAAGGATGTTAGCAAGGGTTTTAAAGGTCGAGATCACAATTTTATTTTTTTAGTGGAAAAGTTTTTTTCTTTACGACAAAGGTATTGATTGGGGAATTTATGATCAGTGGTCAAACAATGAGGTAATAAAGATTTTGCTCATAGATTAGCGGGTTTTCCTAATGTAAGGGATCTCTTATTTTTTCTATGTGATCAAGGTTATATTGCTTTTATGTTTTAGTTGAAGGAAGATCCTGATTTGATCTTTAGAAGCAGGTCTTGCTCCATGAGCCCTTGAGGCATATCACTGAATTGCTAAACACTAAATTTAATCTTTAAGAGGACATCCCAAAAACAATTCCAATATGGGTTCACCTCCCACACATGCCACTAATATTCTAAGATGCCCTGACGTTTCAAGGATCATAAATAATATTCACATTTATAAGCAAAGTGACAACAAAGGCAAACAATTATGCATGTGCATCAATATGTGCAAAACTTGATCTCGAGAAAAGTATACCTTGAGGCAATACCACTAAATTTGGACAACTAGTGTCATCTTCAAGCGTTGGATTAGGACTAACACTTGTTTAAGTGTAATCGATGCCATGAATATGGTTAGTGTGCTAAATTATTTAAAAAGAAACATCCATTATCATTAATATAGTGGGAAAAGGAGCAACCCAAACAAATAGTGAACAAGCTAAAAATAAGGCAACCCCCACTCCAACAAAATCCCCTGCATCAACAATAAACCACTTTGAATTTTTAAAAGACCAAAACAATGAAAATAAAGAAAAGAAAACACTAAAAGCAAGCTGAGCAAAATTCTCCATTGAAAAACAAGAGATGATTGAGAAGGAGGCCACACTAAGAGAAGAGAAACACAATTACAACATCATAAAGGAGAGAAAGCCTTTGAAGATAAGACAAAGGATGCATCCAGAAAAGGGGAGCACCCCCAGAAGCAAAGATTCTAAGAAAAACCATATTCCTTGCTTCAAAGGTTGTTTGCTCAAAAAAAAGGTCGAAAGTTTAAAAAACCTAACCAAAAAAAAATTGTTGTTTACTCAAAAGAGGTCGAAAATAAAAAAAAATTGAACTTTAAAAAAGATCGAAACAAAACAAACACGAGTGGTCCAAACAAAACTCAAATATGTTTTATTGGTGTATTTTGTTATGAAAACAATTTGTAAAGCATTCTAAGAATATTCTAAGCATCCTTCTAAGAATGTTCCAAATATCGATCGTAAAAAATTAATTTCAACAATTTTGAGTTTATCAAATTTCGAGGAAAATCGCCGAAAATTAGAAGGATAAGAGCACAGCAATATTCTTCATATGACCGACATAATACCATCCACCCCCATTAAACCGACCCCACCATGTATGCCCATGCATGTATATACATTAAAAACCATTTATACCATGCATTATTAAGTCAAAAGACACTCACATGGGATGCCCCACCATTTGGCATGGCATGGAATGGCCATCGTGCCATACATAGCTTCCACATGGGCATGGATGGAGGACTCCTTGTCTGGTTGTACGTAGACTCCCTTTAGGACGGAGGCGACGACCTGAATTCATATATTCCCTTTTAAGGTTTCGGGTAGGTAGCAACCTACCGATTCTCCTTTTCTACTTCATTCACCACACCATGTGGCGTTAAAATCCGCTTCTTTTTTTTTTCACTTTTCACCTTTAAGGACCCGACCCGACCCTTTCCAATGTCCATTCTCACCCTAAACTCTACTAGAAGGCACGTGGGCCCAAACAATCATTTTGGATATTGTGCAGCGAGATGACTCGATAAGGGTGGGTGCCTTTGCGGTGGGTTGGTTGGGCTGTCTACCCATGGAATAGTGTTGGGACTAATTCTAGAGAAGTGATAGCCGAATTGATATATCCATTTGGCGTTTGCCATGCAAATAACAAACCCACTCAACCGCTTCGATTGGTTTGTTTGTTTTGAATAAAGAAGGGGTCACGTCATGGTCAACCACGGAGAGCAATGTCCATGTCAAATATTAGGTCCACTTGCGTTTTCGTTAGGAAAGTAAATTGACCACACCATGTCCATCTCAATCATTTTAAGATTCCCAACACCCAAATTTATATATACACATGTAATACCACTAGAAGGCCTTCTCATACAAAAGGTGGTGCTTGCTCACTCAATTTAGCACAACCACATTACACAACGTGGTTCTTACTTGAAATCTTGCTATGTTGTGTTAGAGATGTCTAAATTCGGTAATAAAGGGGATTAGAATTTTATTAATCTTGAATTTCGATCTGGTAAGTCGATTAAATTCTATTAAAATAGGTAAAAAATTTAAAGAAATCATTTCATTATGTATCTCACTATGCATAGAGAAATAAAATAGAACTTGAATCATAATAGAATTTTTATCATAAATATCATACCTAAAATTTATGTCAAATTCTTATTAGATTTTTGTTACATGATTAACTTACTTTTTATTCAATCTTTCATTCCTCCCATGTGAGAAGTTACTCCTTATTCAATCTTTCATTCCTCCCTCGTGAGAAGTATTTTGTTAGTGTATGTGTGTAGTACTATAATCAGATATGTTTATTTTGTGACAATTTTGAATTGCTCATATGACTATAAAATCTCCTTTTCTCTCTTCTCTCCATTTTGTAAAGTTCATAGTAAAACTCCAAGTGTGTTTCTTTTGAATCCAAAACTAGGGGCATAAAGATTTAATTGCTAATATGATTATAAAAAGATTTGTTCTCTTCATTTTGTAAAGCTCATAAAAAAAACTCCAACTTTGCTTCCTTCAAATCTTAATCTAAGGGCATCAAGATTTAAAACTACGAAGCCTAAGATATAGAGCATGGTTAATTTGCTCAACATAAAGATACCTTGGAGGATGCATGGTTGTTGTGATCATCAAAGGAAGAGATGATGTGTATCATCGTAGTTGTCATTCATATCCTAAAGCAAAGGAAAAAAATTATATCCTAAAGCAAAGGAGATTTTTTAAAAGGACAAACATTTGGTTCAAATTAGTTTAATTGGTAGTCATTTTTAGTTAAATTGATCTACCTTATTTACATTAATAGGTTCTTAGCCAATTATCAAGCATAAATCCATCTTAACATTGTATCTATTAAGCATTCAGAAGCATTGATAGGCACAAACTTCTGATAACTTAAAAAATTGATGTTAAGATGGATTTATGCTAATTTATTTTTTTCTTTTTTTTAAGAATTGTGGATTATTAATATTATTTTAATTATTATGATCAACTTTTTTTCACTTTTATGTTAGCTATCTTCACATTTTTTTCATTATAATTTATTATTGTTACATTACACTACACATCTTATAGTAAAGTATACACGTATATGTGTTTTTAGAAAAAAGAGAAAATTCCAATCACCATTTTGAAGAAAGATATATATATATATATATATATATCTCAACTAGTGATCCCAAAAACAAATTATAACACCTATCATCAAGAGTTGTTTGATTTTATAACAAACTTCCATTCAATGGTTGGAATTCAACAATACAAAAAGTCAAAATTCTTATTAATAAAAAATAATAATTTTTTATAATTTAAACCAATTTACAATTAAACAAAATTTTGAAAAAATATTGTTCCACTTACACAAATCTTATAAATCTTACATAAATCTTAAATCATAATAAAACTTTGTTTATATTTAAAAAATTAATAATTTTTTATCAAATTTATAATTAAAAAAATATCTATTTGTTATAAAATTAACTTGCTATCTATTATAATCTTTATTTATTATAAAATTAACTTACTATATACTAAATAATCTAATAACATATTTTATATTTATTATTATAATTATTTTTAATCATCCACCCTTAATTAGAGGATGGGTGCTTTTTAAAGTAAATATGGTAAGATCTTTGACTTTTACTAAGTATGCATATGCTCAAATCTCACATAATATTTATTTTCGAGGAGAGCATTGAATCTCATCTCCCTATCAATATTGTATAAATTACATTTTGATTGTGTTTTGATGAATATACGTTTTAACAATTAGAATCCAAAGTTTTCGAAGTTGACTTTGTTGATGTTGATTTTGTTTTAAGTGAATTTTGGTTTATAATATATATTTATAAATAATATTATTTAAAATAATAATAATATGTATGTTTGGTACTAGAATATTTAGTAGTATAAGAGGTTTTTTAATTTCAATGAAGGGGTAAAATTTTGTTTCCAAAATATGATATAGTGTTATTTGAAAATATATAAATTAATTAATTAATTTAATTTAAAATATTGGATTATAAGAAATATTTGGATTTATAGAGGGGTAAAATTTTGTTTTTAAATATGGTATAATGTTATTTGAAAATATATGAATAAATCGATTTAATTTAAAATATTAGATTAAAATATTTTATTATTAAATAAATAAAAATATTATGTATGTCTAACACCTTGGACCATTATTTCTATCTTTATATATATTTATAAGTAGTTTAAAATACTAAATACATGCCCAAAGGGGTTGGATCCAATGGTGGAAAGCGAGGAGTTTTTCACCGTTGGGCAAGGTTCAATTCTCGTGAGGGCTTTACCTGGAGCCATGGGGACACCTTGAGGTAGTGGTCGAACGTGTGGTTGCACCCAGAGATACTATAATAAATGGTATTGTGACCCGTGCACACATAAGTGGATCAAAGCCCACCCCCATGTCCTTCAACTTTTAAGCCCGCAGGGGTGTAGACCGATTGGCAAGTGCCGTGTAAATGGAAGGAACTATGTAAAATGAGGTCTCAAGGTCGATTCTCCCGATTCCCCTAGTATAAAAAAAAAAATAATAAATACATATTTTCTAGCAAGTTTTAAAAATAACATAAATAGTATTAACTTTTAGTTATATACCCATATACATTAGGGATATAGATACAATTTGTTTATAATGGTTTTGAGCAATAAGGTTTTAATACATGTTTAGGGTTTATAGCTCGGGTGGTATGGCAGATTGTTTGTTTTCTTCCCCGCCCGAGTTCAAATCCCATAAGTGACATGCTGGCCTATTGTGACCAGACTAGAAGGATAGGTACATATTTTAGTGGGACCTCTCTCACGGGTGTGTCTTCGAACGTTTCAGTCCTTGCTAAGTCATAAGTTTCCCGCTAGGCATTGGCTTGCGCACTGTTGGCACTAGCCTAGGGTTTATCATGGCAATCAGTCGAGTTTGAACCTAGGCTTCGCCTAAGTAATCCCAATGAGTTACCGATCCCTCTGTGTCTTCRAAYGTTTCAGTCCTTGCTAAGTCATAAGTTTCCCGCTAGGCATTGGCTTGCGCACTGTTGGCACTAGCCTAGGGTTTATCATGGCAATCAGTCGAATTTGAACCTAGGCTTCGCCTAAGTAATCCCAATGAGTTACCGATCCCTCTAGATCTAAAAAAATAAGGTTTTAATGCACATATGCATGGTTATTCCTACCAAGGTCGATGTCACATATTCATGGTGGCAATATAGCCTCAAAATAATTGTACCATTAGGTTCATCGTATAACGGAAATGTTATACCGTGTGTCATACACAATAGAAGACACTCTTCATGCATATGACAATGTACTAGATTTCGAACTGATTTGTGAAAGATAAACAATATTTAACTTGTACTATAATTGTTAAAAAACAAATGCTTAAGATAGCACAATAAATCTAAATACACATTGTGTACACCAATGTGAGTTTGAAGCACAACTCAAAGATAAACAATAGAGATGAGTTACACAATAACTCTTTAAAAAATAGGAGAACCTCCTTAGAATACCCCAATACATTCATACATCCAAATCACATGTTCCTCAATAATAACCACGTGAGAAATATGTGTGGCTCTTTAATTATGTCAACCATTATTAAATATACATTTACCCATTACATATACATTTAACTCCATATGTGTCCCTCTTAAAGTCATACCAATAAAGATGTTTTATCATTAACACTCACATACAAAATCACAATTGATCGAAATGATTTTCAAAAACAAATACTTTTAATTATATAAATTAATTCAAAAACCTAATTTTATTTTTAACTGGCAAAATCTCAATCGATGATTGAACTAATTTTTAGGAACAAATACCCCGAAATTCCTATAATAAAAAAATTTAAAAATGAAGTGCAAAAAAGACAAAATGAATGACACTTATTTCACGCCCCCTTTACTATTATGACTTGTGTTTCAAGTCTCTAATCTTGTATTTGAATTTTGAAGCATTAGTGAAATGGATTTAGTGGAGTAATGTTTACTACTCCATAATTCAAGGTTGGAAAAACACGAGGATTTTGTTAGGGGGATGCATTTTACAACTAAAATTCAAGACAACTTTTAAAAATAAATTAAAAAAAGGATCCCCAACATGAAATTCCTCGCAAGCATGGCAATTGTACATTGGTGAAAACGTCCAATTGTGACTTTGAGCACACACATGCATCCCTCATCGAATAGCATTATGAATGTTTCGTCAAAGTCTCGTGAATTATTGTATTTAAATCAGAAATATAGAACGTCCTTTTAAATAAAAAAATAACAATACGTAGACATAATATTTTTAAATACATATTTTTTTAATTATTCATCCATTACCTTGACTATCACATAAAAATATTTATGTATTTGAAAATGACACATTTTCGGTGTGATTCAATGCAATTTTATATGTTTTTCCCATTGTCACTACTTTTAAAATTTAATATTTTACATCAAGAGATGAAGGATAATTTATAATTTAAAATTTTGATTTGTAATCACTTTGAACATTTTACCATTTTTTATAAGAAATTTGGAAGATGTAAAATATCAATTTTTTTCTTGGTTATATTGTTTGGAGAAAATCTCTAAGTGTTTTCCTTTCTTTCGAGAATGGTATTCAGGGTAAACCCTAGAATCTTCAAGGCACGAGATCAGTCAATAACAAGGTTCAAAGTCATGACAATAAAATATTCATTAAGAGCTCAACATGTCACTTGCGGAAATTGAAGTTGGGTGGGAAGAATAACAATCATTCACCCCAACCACTTTAGCTAAACCCAATTGACAAAA
>JASDQU010011712.1:525874-537896 GCA_032191745.1 Picea mariana | reverse complement strand
ACTATGGCTCATCAATATGTACCAACATCATCAACTATACACCTCATGTATGTGCTAACTCATCAACTACTTCTCACAACCATGTACCCAACATGTACCTCAACCAAAAGCCCTCATCAATTTCATCATCCAAATCTGATCTGATCACATATACCTCAAACACTATACCACAAGGCTGTACCTCAAATGATGTGCTAGAATTTCATTGTTATACAACCTATATATGTACCAATAACTTTAGCAACATACCTCAGCCAAAAGCCCTCAAATATGAACCAATATTAAACTTCAGTAGATCTGCCTCAAATCAACTCTACAGCAAGCCATAAACTTCCAAGAGGGCATCCAACATATTTACAAGGCAAACCCTCAACTTGATTCATAAATTCGACACTACACATATGAGAACCATACCTTTTTTTTCTTCTTGTAGTGTTCTGTTGCCATGGTTTTGTTGCAGCAAATCCACTGCCGCAATTTTTCTGTCACACTTTTCCTACCGCACTTTTCGTGTTGCGATTTTTCTGCTGCACTTTTCCTTTCACACTTTTTCTGCTGCAATTTTTCTCTATCAATAATACCTGCCCAAATAACCTTTCACAAAAATAGATATTCAATGATATTCAAGTGTGATTTGAATGAGAGACCCTTGCCTCTTATTTATACTTTTATGTAGCTTCCTCAAGGGGTTACCTTCTAACCATGTTAACCCACTTTCCTTATTTTAGGGTTAACTCACTTATAACCACCTGTCCACTTAACTTAACCACTTTCCATAATTAGTAAGTTCCCCATTAACTTTATTATTTAAATAATTTCTTTTGCATCATCTTTGACTTGTAGTACACTAATCACTTCACTTTATTATTTAAATAATTTTTTCTTTGCAAACACTTTGACTACTTTGACCTTTTGGGGCTTCTAGATGATTCATGAAGGTTCTCCAACTTCACATGGCCATAACTCTCTAATCGTGAGGAGTTATGTGGCGTTCTATATACCACCGGAAATTGCATGACATGTACTATCCATATAGAATAGTTTTACTTGCAAATATATCAAAACTCATACCATTATCCATCAAACAAACTTGGGTCCATTACCCAAACCTTTGTGCTACCGGAATTCGCTACCGGACTTTACTCAAGGGTTGAAATCAATGACAACCAACCCAATTAATCAACAAGGGCAAGAGTGCTATGACAAAAATCTTTCATAAAATGATCAAAAAACAAGACTACAAAAATGTTAAGGACTGAATCTAGGTGCAGCCATAAAATCTTGGGAAGCTGCTACAGGAAGTCCACTCATGTTAGTCAAGTACTCAATGGAATCTGGGCTAAGGAATAGATTATGCGGTGAATGAAATAGTGAAAGTCCATTCACTCCCAAAGAAATCAATATACAGATTAAGCAATACATTGGAGTCAAATCTATTATAAAAGGAATTGACTATCAGAATGATAGTAATCAGATAAAGAGAGAGGCTTAATGCATATATGGATAAAGAGTGCATCATCTCCAGGGATTAGCTATGCAATTATAGAGTAATGCTTCCCTTATGGTTATCAGAGTGTGTAGTGGAAGCATGGTATGAAGGGAATCACTTCAAGGGTAAATAAATGAAGGTGCACATAAGTAAGGAGTGTCGGTTGAGGCATAAAACAATATACTATAGAAAGATTGGATCTAGAATGATGCAATAAAACCCCTAGTAGAGGAATTACTCGAAGCTAAATGTATTAGAGACTGGATGAAGTTCATGAGTAAATTAAGATAGTTGAAAGGTACCAATAGATGGAAACCAAGTTATACATAGTCTTCTGCAACATTCGAGGAACTGTGACAACAATGGGAAGGATTGTTGAGTATATTCCCAAGAGATGAGTGCATTGACAGGGTGCATTGGGATGTTAATCCAAAAATATTCAAACATGGAGAAGAAGGAATAGGTGCATCAATATGGCATGATGGAAGTTTATTATGCAAGTCAGGTTGAAATCAAATGGGTCGGGACATGAGAAAGTAATGGTTCATTAAGAAAATCCAAGTGTTGATATGTCCAGTGAAGGAAAGGCTAAATCAATTGTTTCAATAAAAAAATCAGCGTTAAATATCCAAGGTTAATTAGAGAGCATGGTTGGAAATGTAATTTGGTCATGTAGGAGTTGGATCAGAGGGATCCAAGTAATAGTGCAATGTCAAAAATTAATATCAACATAATATATGGCTACAAGTGTACAAAGTAGATAAGAAAGGTTGGGATGGAAAAGTACCCAAGATAGAGAACAATCAGACACATTGTTTTCTTTTGTACGAACACAAGAAGATTCAGGAATCCGAGAAGAATTGAAGACTTCTAGGAACAACAAAGAAAAGTGATACATGGAAAAAGAGGTTGTTGCAATTACTGGAGCAACAATTATGTTATGGCTTGTTGGACAATCATACATAGTACATGAAATTGACATGCAAATGCATTTAGGAGCATGCTAATGTTGCATTATTAGTGCATACAACTATGAATTGATGAATGCCAATTTATTAATATACATATATAACATAATAAGATTAGGATTAGTCTATTGTTGAATATATATTAATATGAAAGATGCTAATGGTGGTTGTTGTACCAGAAAATAGATAATTCTTGCATGTATGCAAGTGTTGCCACTAATGTTGCTACATATAGAAGGAAGCAACATAAAGTTGAAGAGTGGATTATAAGTCTTATAATAGAAGCATGAGAGCTTTTATTGTTATTAGATATCCAGGTGAGAAAATATTTATTATAGCTTGCATGCTTGGAAAAAAAAACTATTGTTGGAGACACTGGAGCCCTATAAATGTAGAACCTTGGTGGGGTTCTGGTAATGAGTTAGCGCTCTCCTTGTGTGTGAAATCCTTGGCAAGATGTATCGTTGAGGGACTTTGTAGCAATGAAGGGATACCTAAGCCTAGAAGGGTGAGTGCAACAAGGATGATGCAACTCAAGAATGCTTATGGCATGGTAGTTGTCATAATGAGGGTGTGCCAAAAGGAACAATGAGTTGAATTCTTTCATGAAGTAGTTCTATGGAATAGAGCAAATGACTTCCAGTTGCGGTATGAATACATGAATTGGTGCTTGAAAGCAGGGCACCAAGTGGATACCAAGCTTCATTAGCAAACACATGGAGTTTTTGAGGAATTTTGAATTGTACATAGTATATAATGCACTGATGACAGTGCATAAATAAGGGGGAGGGGAATGTAATACCGCTAAGTTGAACCCCAATTGTAAATGTAAATGTAAATATGATTACAGGCTGGTGAGCCAGGTTATTATAAGCTAGAATGCTTATATGATTATTAGGCCAGGGAGCATGGATGCTAGAGGCCATCGTGCCTATATTGTAATATGTAAACACTCATATCATTAATAAAGTACATCATTGGCACAAACTGACCCACAAATGAGTATGGGGGACTAAACTCCACTAGGAAGGGAAATAGAGCTAAGAGTCTAGGAAGGGGCTAAGCTAGAGGGTTTAATCCCAAATGAATATTATATTATTATTCCTAAAGTCTAAGGTATGAATATAACTTTATGTTATCCTAAGTTCCTATGGGAAGGAAACGAATTACAAGTGGTGAAAAATGAGTTCTTTGAGGGCCATGTGTCATTAAGGGCGCATGCATGTATATTTGGGGGAAATTAGTTCATTTTCCATCATTCCTTCATCAAGGTGGCCATTATTCTCTCCTACCATCCAAACTCAGCGACAACCATCGCCATACATGGACTTGGAAAGCTTGGCGCTGTGGACAATGAGAAACCTAGTATGACTGCAGGCTGAAGAGGCGGGTTGTCAGGCCGGTGGTCAAGGAAGCGGGTTATCAGGCTCGTACGTATTTCTCTCCAGGTGAGAGATTTGTTATGTCAAAGAAACCGGTTGTCAGGCTCGTGAGTAATTTCTCTAGGCGGGAATTACTGAGAATTGTCCCCTGGTGCGCTAGGCAATGACCACATGGCTCTGAGACTTCATGCCCGGCCTGTTGTTGAAGCCTCCAAAGGGAAGTTGGGCAACCGAGGGATTGTTAAGTAGAGAAGGGGCACATTTTCTGGTGTGAGACATGCATATGGGGAATGAGAGACTGTAGTCTAGTTGCAACAATTGGGCACCTTGGACTGAACAATTATGCTGCTTGTCAGACCTTAGACTGGCTTAGTATTTCCTTTACCCGAGTGGAGTTTAGTCTCAGCTCGGGGGTGACCCACTGCTGAGAGGGGTGACCCACTGCTGAGAGTTTTGAACAGTGTGGTCTAAGGCTAGGAGGAACATGGAAGGTCTACACGCAGTTGGTGATATTTTTACCAAAATAAATGTCAATTGTGATATTTTTATGAGTTTTTCCAGTGTGTTGTATGTGTATTTTTAATATTATTCTATATGAATATGTGCATTTATAGCATAGCCCAATCGATGACTAGAAATGTCACAATATACTACCATCTCCATACAAATATTTTATACTTATTTTAATTATTTTACTTATTATATATATAAAAAAATCTCTTAATATCTTCGCTCTTTTAATAAGATGTTTAATATTTTCTTTTTCTTATACTGCAATGCCTCATAAATTATTATTTTGATATAAAAACTTAAAATTCTTTATAAAATAACATTTTATCCCTGCTTTATTTTGATGTAAAAACCTAAAATTCTTTATAAAATAACATTTAATCCGTGCTTGTATATGAGATGATATTGATATCTAATTATTTATTTATTTTTCTTATAAAAAACCATTTTGTGAGTGCCCTTTGTCAATATGAAATGTTATTGAATAAGAAAATATTCATCAATTTAGATGAATAATAATAAATAAGAAAATATTTATTAAAAAAACAACTTTATTTATTTATTTACTTATCCTCCTTCGTAAAGAAATATTTATTTCTATGTAAAGATTAATTTCCTCGCACTTTAGAAATTAAAAGGGACACCGGTGACCGAGGTGACATAAAGGTATATGCCCGTCCCTTTAGAAAACATTGGAAATCAAAGTTAATGGCTAAAAATTTGCAGACACAAAATGAATTGAGTGCAGCAACACGAGTTTGAGCTTTTGTTTATCACTGGTGCAAGAAACTTCTGTTCCACTCTGTTTTTAAAATGGGTGTGTCCAAGATCTGGTTGGGAAGCCCATACATCCTGCAGTTGTTGATTATAAAGTTCATTGGYATGCTGGGATGCTTATCTTGTGTTGCTTTAGCGCAGGAGATAAGTGGAACAGTATCAGGTTCTGTCGCTAATTTTCCTGACGTGGGAATCACCTGCCTAGGGAATTTAGCAATTTTTGTTACAAGCTTGCTAAGAGGAAGGCTGGATCTGGAGGTGGCTGCGAGGGATGTTCTGGCTACCGCAAGAGGTCCCAAACTGGAGCACATACACAGGTTTGGCCTGACAACATGTAAGAATTATGAATATAAGTATGCTTCTGTTGTATTGCTGTCATATCACTCGCCCAATTCTTCCATGAGACAATTTATGAGGTATATCTCCAGTGCCCATGATGTGCAGTCCATCCTTCTAGAATGCTTACCTTTAAGATCTGCTGCACTCCTTGCTGAGATCTGTAAATGCAATGACGAATGCAAATGCATCGTATTCTGCACAGTGGAAGAGGTCACCATCCTGCTTGTTCGTCGGATGCCTCGAATGCTGAAGCGACTAACTGAGACCTTGTGCCTGCTGCTATGTTGCGACTGCCTGACAAATGGCTGCCATGGGTGCGACGAGGGTATGTTGTATGTGGATGAAATTGAAGGGAAGAGATTGAGGGAGGATAAAAAGAAGTTGATGACAGAGGCTGAGTTGAACAGATTGTCAGTCCTTGAAACCCTCGATTACATTTATCAGAAACCCGTCCCACAAGAACATACTTGCATCTGCATTCCACTGCATCCGGCAGAAGATGATGACTGGACCGACCTGATGATGAGATCTTTGAGATCTAAAGACAAGGAAGGCAGAGGAGTGAGAGTCATGGCTTCGGATGCCCTGGAAAATTACATGGCTTTGGGTGCCCAGCAAAATTACATGTCTTCTGAAATCGTGGAAGCCAAAGGAGTCGAGGTCACATATGGCCCAGGTTCTTTAATAGTGCCAAGGGTAATAGAAATATTCTTAAACACTGCACTGACTGGTTGGTTCAGAACGGATGGCTTTTCTACTTCTGTCGTGGCAAGAAGGGCAATCAGGGATTATCTTGTCGACAGTAAGGGGAATGGATTTGCTATCAATGCATTTGTAACCTACGCTCGGGTCAAGTCGTCACAAGTTAACACTGACAAAGAGGACGTGAATGTTTGCCAAGTGCTCACTTTCAGAGGTAGTCTTCCAAGTCCCAAAACCTTATCGATTATAGGTGCTTTTGTGAACTTAATTTGCTCTTTTGGTTGGGCTCTGCTCGTTGCAATTGAAGGAGGAGGTCTTGTCAAATGGCATTATACGCATTCCATGCCGCTCAGTGAAACTAGACTAGCTATTATAATGGCAGCCATTGTTATTGGTTTGGGCATGGACTGTCTCCATTTGTATTTGGGGAGATCTCTTAGAAGAGAGTCAGTTCCTACAGATCCTTCGAATACAAGAGAGTCAGTTTGTAGAGATCCTTTGAATAGTAGAAAGCTTATTGCACTATTTGCAGTGATAGCGTTGGAGATTGTGTGCATTGTATTATGCAGCACAGTAGCAGGAGTTTGGGGAGTAAAAGCTTTCGGCAGATGGATATATAGTACTCTACACGGCCTGGTTTGGGTGAAGTGGGCAATAGGCAGTTACCTTCTTGGCGAGCGTTTGTCAAAATATGATTCCGGCCCAATTATGACTGCTGTCTATCAAAATGAATATCCTGCTAGGAAGTGGACTGACAATGGAATTCTGGTGTATTCTTCTGCGTTCTTGCTGAATGCGATCTTAGCTGGAGTTCGGGGCAAGTGGGATTACCGGGGCAAGAACAATTAAAGTACAATTATTTTCGTAAAAATGTTGAGGGCTTAAATACATAGGGCCATGCTTGTTATGCACAGTATAGTTTGCTTTGTTAAGTATAACCTTGGATGTTGGAGGGGGGAGAGCGTTGGATGTTGCATCTTAGAGTAGGATATTTATGTTGATTATGGGGATGTTGGGATAAAATTGCTTGCTAGTTCATAAAGAGATTTTGATCTGGTTTGCTGTTGATATATTGAGAGGGAAGTAGAGAACATGGCATAGATTTATTGATTGAGGGTTTGAGGGATCTCAATTTCAAACTAAAGGGTAGGTTGGGAGGAGAGTTGTCTCCAAATCTTGGTTGCCATTTCTGTTGGAGTTGTTACTAGTCCATGTTGGAGTTGTTTGGGAGGAGAGTTGTCCCCAAATCTTAGTTGTCATCTTTGTTGGAGTTGTTGCTAGTCCCTGTTGGAGTTGTTGCTAGTCCCAGTGTTGTTGTAGCTGCCTACTAGAGATTGGCTTCATTGGGGAAATCATTGTAAGTTTACTTATAGGTGTACCTCACCTATAGTTATAGTTAGTTGATGTGTTATTAAATATGAAATAAAAATAGTGTAAATCTTGATTTAATTTGTTGTCTCCTTACGAAAATTAGCGGTAATTTAAAGGGGAATTTGCTTAAGCCTATATTTTTTTTTACAAAACCTCTAAAAGTATAAGATATTGTGTTTATTTTTTTTTAGGGGAATTTGCTTAAGCATATATCTTTTTACAAAAGATTTAAAAGTATAAAATACTGTCCTATTAGTTATTGTGTTGATTTTTAGGCCTTACTATTGTAGTTACTATTGTAGGCATTACATTTGGTATCATACCTACAGGGTGAAATATAAGGACTTTTGGGAGGTACAGAGTTAAATATATTGCTCCTAGATTGTCTTAAAAAGGTACAGAGTTAAAGTTAAATTAAATGTATTTCTCTTAGATGCATTTAAAACAATCGAACCTTTATATAGTAAACCATGCTTTATCATAGCAAAATTAGCTAGAGTATTCTTGTTAAGTTTGTTGTTCCATTTAAACCCATAACATATGTTTAAAGTATAAGCCAAAATATAGACATTTCAGAAAGGACCAGCTTGAAGATTAATCCTAATGATAAAACTGAAATTATGATCCATACTGTCCATTAAGGATTTATATAGCCTATGCAAAACTATAACTTTCACTGAATTAAAAATATCCATACTGTCTATTAAGGATTTATATAGCCTATGCAAAACTAGACCTTCCACTGAATTAAACATAATGGAAGTTATCCCGTTTAATAAAAAAGGAAATAAAAAAGAATTAAAACACGATGCTATGCATATAGCCACCAAGGCCTGGATGAAGAAGCTTAAACCAGTCCATCCCAAAACTGGTTTCTTGTTGAACCATATGGAAGAATTTGAGAATAAGACAAAAGTAAAAGAAAGCCCTTGCCTTTTACAAGACATGCATATACTTGCAAAAGGAAAAACCAAGTGTACCCAACAGAAATCAATCACTTGGAATAAAAACAACACATTACATAGAATTGTATTTTAAAGGGAACCTAATACCTCAAATTTRCAGTGTATGCAATAAAWCATAAATTAAATAGTGATTTAGAAGAAATTTTAGAATACATTGGTGCTGAATATTGKKGAAAGGTGGCTGTGATAWACCCTATGAAGGACTCCTTTGGATCACATTACATGGCATTTTAGAACTAGATAAGAAAGYTTGAAACATCTACTACAGAAAATTGTATCTTTCAAAGAAAGCAAGCTTTTCTCTGTTGAAAAATTCAAGGCTTTGATAAAACCTCAGCTAAGCTGATATAAACTCGATAATGCTTCCCAGGTACTTAATCATCAACAGGATCTGTGGGGGTGTCGTCAGGTTTCCTTTTAACCACAATAACAGGGCAATTGACATGCTTTGAATAATATTCACTCACAGCTCCAACAAGTACCCTGCAAGCAACTAGAAGTCAACTCATCTTTTAAGTCATGTGCTCATATATCACTGAATAAATACATATACAAAAGCCATGTGCTCATATATCACTAAATAAATACATATACAAAAGATTTCTATCATCCACTATTAATAAAACCTTCCTCGCAAAACAGGCCACCTTCAAAAAGCGGATGTTTAAACAATAAAGAAAATATTACAGCCCAGTAGCACAGGCAAATAGGAATGGAACGTTCACCCATGCTATCATAGATTTGTGAAACCATTGAGCTGCTTCCTTTCACATCTGAGAAGTAAAAAGATCCATAGCTTCACATTTATATAATATACAAGAAATAAGGGCTCGACCCCATGTTCAACCAAATTTAGCAAAAGCCTTATGGAGACCAGACTATTAAAAGCATCCATTATTCATCCTGACAGGATTTGAACAATAGAACAGAAAATTTATTCATCCCTTAAAATTTTCAAAAAGAATTCATAAAATTCTTGTAGTGACCCATCCTCCATCGCTGCTGGAGCCACAGTTGCAGGGTCCTCTCAAGGATCGAGCCACGCAGGCAACCCCATCATATTTCAGGAAAAGAATTTTCACGTAGCTTGTAATATTAGGGCTAACCCAGACCTCCTTCGATCGATTTGAATAGAACCAATCCAGCCGTGACGATTCTTGAACAAAATTTTGACTCTAAATCCTTCAAAATTGTGATCTCGTGTATCGATCCATGCAAGGTAAGTTAGGTTTGTATCAATATATTTACAAAGGGTTTCATGATTCAACAACCAGACTAGGGTTTAATCACTGCCAGAAATTGTGAAAGAAAAAGCCCTACGGCTTCATCGACTAAAGCATCCACCACCTCAAGTTTAAACCCACTAGCATGTCCAATCCCAATGTCAAGTCAAGGACCAAACTCCATGCAAAGGCCGCAGTCAAGCCCATTTGTCATAGTCACTTTCAACCCTATGCTCACCATCTATATATTGAAGCCATATGTCCCCACTCAATCGATGCCCAAGCCCCTTTCTTGTAAAGCCATCGGAAATTTTTAAGGAGATTGTTTACACAGAACATAATTTCCTGGTTTGGAAAGATTTTTGCCACCAAGTCTTTGGAAACATGAAAAAAAAAAAATAGCAAGGCCAGTGCTCTATAGTCTGAATATTCTTCATAGAAAGATGAAGGGGAAGCTGCAAAAACTGCTAAAGACAAAGGTAATTCTGTAACTGCTCAAACAATACCTTAAATAGTGGAAATAATACAAGCATCATCTTGTCTCTGAGTTGAAGTGGTTGGGGGTTAGGCGTACACTTAAAAGGGATACCCTGAGAGTTAAGCTTGGTCATTTCTTTTTCTTGTTCTTGATCCTGAGTAGATCCGATACCAATCCTTTAGAATTCATCTATGTCAAAATAATTGATCTATCAATTTTTAATAAATTCTGTATATAATTATGTGAAAAATATAATGAAACTTTTCTGTTATTCTATTTTATGGAGGTTTATCAAATACTATGAATTACCTATTCATTAAGTTGTTTTTCATAACTAGAATATGTATCAATCCATATAAATTAGAATGTGTATCAATCCATACAAAAACACATACTTATCTAATCAAGGGATTGGTTGATTTTAGAATCAATAAATAGTTGGATAATGTTAACTTTGATAATATGCAAATATAATTGGATAATGTTAACTTTGATAATATGCAAATCTTTCACCTCTCATCTTAGCTCTATATTCAAGTATATATGAAATAATTGACCAGGGGCATGGTTAATGTAGCAGTAATGGTTTTAAACTATGTGGTCAACGAAACATAAAGATGGCTCTCTCATATTCCCAAGGGTTAGAGTTAAGATCAGGGTGTTTTCTTGCATTCTAACAATGTCTGCGAGAACTTTTGCTGTAGCAAACAGGAAGTTATAAAGTCAGTTCTTATTATTATTGTATGTGCAGTGATAGTTTTGGAGATTGACAATGTCTGCGAGAACTCTTGCTCTAGCAAACAGGAAGTTATAAAGTCAGTTCTTATTATTATTGTATGTGCAGTGATAGTTTTGGAGATTGTGTGCATAACAATAACAGGATACAATTTCACAAAATCAATTTCAAGCATATATGTCAATTACTATCTTCCCTACTTTAATTATGACAAGTGTTTTTGTTTTTGTCATATTCAACATGGAGTAAGTTTTATAAATGTAGTGTGATATAATTTTTGAAAACATGAGATTTGAGCCTTGATACAAGGTTTTATAAATATGGTATGATCTAATTTTTTAAAATAGGAGATTTGAGCTATAATATAATTTTTTTTTAAATTGTATGTTTTATTTGTTAAGTTAAAATATAATAGGTTGGCAAAAGGACTGGTCCTGAGCAGAGCGAAAAAGAAGGTACTGAAAGAAAGGACCTTACTCTCTCTCCCAATTGGTAGGTAATAGTGGTCGATGATAAAGGGGGAGTTACATTCGCAACTCACTCTATGTTCCCGGCCTGGGTGATATTCCATCTTTCTTTCCAAGAGTACTACCCCGTACGTAGTCCATGTCTGGGGAGGTGCGGTAGAGAGGTCTCCCACTTAGATCCCCGTTAGCGTATTCGAGAGAGATAAGGGATTGCTCCGTTAGGTAGGTTTTTACGGTCCGGAGCCAGCCGGTAATGGACCTCGCGGACAGCCAAGCTAACCTTTGTTCCACCGCCCGCTACCGAGACGATTTTTTTATGCCCATCGAATAACCTCGAGATGCTAATCCACGAGAAACGATACGAGGAATGCGAAATAACTTATATACGGAGCGAGAGCGACCAGTGAAAATACATCGGTTTCTTACTCGTGCAAAGGGACTATTTCTCGGCGACTTAGGCAACTTATAACGATGTTTGTCCCGCATGTCACTGGGAGGATTGGGATCCCTACAAAAGGCTTTATGAGGCTCCCGTCTCAATTCATATTTAGCCGCAGGCAATCTACGTCTGTGATCTCGTATATTTCGCTTCTCCAACATATTCCTAATAATCCC
>JASDQU010011712.1:515549-525854 GCA_032191745.1 Picea mariana | reverse complement strand
CAATGTCAAGTCAAGGACCAAACTCCATGCAAAGGCCGCAGTCAAGCCCATTTGTCATAGTTACTTTCAACCCTATGCTCACCATCTATATATTGAAGCCATATGTCCCCACTCAATCGATGCCCAAGCCCCTTTCTTGTAAAGCCATCGGAAATTTTTAAGGAGATTGTTTAAACAGAACATAATTTCCTGGTTTGGAAAGATTTTTGTCACCAAGTTTTTGGAAACATGAAAAAAAAAATAGCAAGGTCAGTGCTCTATAGTCTGAATATTCTTCATAGAAAGATGAAGGGGAAGCTGCAAAAACTGCTAAAGACAAAGGTAATTTTGTAACTGCTCAAACAATACCTTAAATAGTGGAAATAATACAAGCATGATCTTGTCTCTGAGTTGAAGTGGTTGGGGGTTAGGCGTACACTTAAAAGGGATACCCTGAGAGTTAAGATTGGTCATTTCTTTTTCTTGTTCTTGATCCTGAGTAGATCCGATACCAATCCTTTAGAGTTCATATATGTCAAAATAATTGATTTATCAATCTTTAATAAATTCTGCATATAATTATGTGGAAAATATAATGAAACTTTTCTGTTATTTTATTCTACGGAGGTTTATCAAATACTATGAACTACCTATTCATTAAGTTGTTTTTCATAATTGAAATGTGTATCAATCCATGCAAATTGGAATGTGTACCAATTCATACAAAAACACTTATCAAATCAAGAGATTGGTTGATTTTAGAGTCAATAAAAAAATTAGAATGTGTACCAATCCATACAAAAACACTTACTTATAAGATTAAAGAATTGGTTGATTTTAGGGTCAATAAATAATTGGAATGTGTACAGATCCATACAAGACACTTATCAGATCAAGGGATTAGTTGATTTTAGGGTCAATAAATAATTGGATAATGTTAACTTTGATAATATGCAAATCTTTCACCTCTCATCTTAGCTCTATATTCAAGTATATATGAAATAATTGACCAGGGGCATGGTTAATGGAGCAGTAATGGTGTTAAACTATGTGGGCAACGAAAAATAAAGATGGCTCTCTCATATTCCCAAGGGTTAGAGTTAAGATCAGGGTGTTTTCTTGCATTCTAACAATGTCTGCGAGAACTCTTGCTCTAGCGAACAGGAAGTTACAAAGTCAGTTCCTATTATTATTGTATGTGCAGTGATAGTTTTGGAAATTGTGTGCATAACAATAGCAGGATACAATTTCACAAAATCAATTTCAAGCATATATGTCAATCACTATCTTCCCTACTTTAATTATGACAAGTGTCTTTGTTTTTGTCAAATTCTTTTACATGGAGTAAGTTTTAAAAATGTAGTTTTATAAATGTAGTGTGATATAATTTTTGAAAACATGAGATTTGAGCCTTGATATAAGGTTTTATAAATATGGTATATCTAATTTTTGAAAATAGGAGATTTGAGTTATAATATAGTTTTTTTTAAATTGCATGTTTTATTTGTTAAGTTAAAATACAATGTATTAGTATTATATTGACTAAGTATATGATTTGTTTTTTTAAATAAATGAGCTCCTATTTACAATAAAGTGGTTTAACCACTTTTTTAAAGTTATATTTTGAAATTTTTTAACAAAAAAACTATTAATATTTGACTTATTGTTTAGATAATTGTACTCCAAAATTAAATAAAGTAAGTAGAAGCAATATTTTTTTCATATATAAGGTATTATTTCTAATTATATTTTGATTATTGGAATGACATTTATGTGTAATGTATGGGACAAGTTCAAAATACTTAATGAGTTAGTTGGACACATTATAGTATTATATTATAAAATGCAATGTTGTGTGTTTATGTTGTGTGAAATGGATTTGTGGGAGGACCTCTTGCTAAACTCAAGGGTATTAGAGAGCAACTTCTTGTTGTAAGTCATAAGATTGAAGGGTATTAAAGATCAACTTCTTGCTACATGTGAAAAAAATTAAGATAAAGAGATGGTTTATGTGACATTGAATAGTCATCCTAAACGGGCTACAAACATTTGTGACTAATTAATATTACATACAAGAATAAGGAGTTTCTCTTTGAAAAGTTAGATGAGATGTTGTTGTAAGAAGAGAATTATAGTCAACCGAAGGGGTTAGATCCAATGGTAAGAGGTGAGTAGTTTCTCTTTGTTAGCCAAGGTTTAATCTAGTGAGGGGTTGTTCAACCCCATAAGGTTTCAATGGGGGGCACATGGAATCACCAATTGAATGTGTGAGAATTGCATCACATTCCTTTAGCACACATAAGTGGATCAAATCTTACCCTTGTGTCATCTATAAGACCAAATAATAACCATTACAATGACATTTTAAGGACAAAAATCAATGGGGAAAAGATATCCTTTTCCAAATGGGATAACATTTATTTACCTAAGTCTTGAGAGAATGATTACTGAGCAACCATCTCGTGGCTAGGGAAATCCCTAGTTTCCATGGAAAAGCAACTCACTTTGAGAAGACTCATTGCAGGGTATGATCTCTTCCATTAATCAATATCCATTAGAATTAAGCAATGTTTATCAATCCTAGGCTATTCCCAATGCTTTGTGTCTCTGAATCAATGGATTTAATCAAAGAAATGGGATTTGTCTCTTTGGTAGATGAGTTGACCACCTTCAAAGAGCTAGGTATCGTTGTCTCAAAGAAACACAAAACCTTCATTCATTAGTCAAAGTTTGTGAATACTATTGATAAAATGCCCAAGTTGGACATTCCTTTTATAGGACCGAAGAGAAAAGAGATGATGTTTTCTAACCAAATTTTGATCAATAAATTCATGGTGCCATGGTCAAGCTTCAAAACCCTAGAATACTAGACTTGGACATAGTGGCTTTCTCATATGAGGAGAAGAATCTAGTTCTACCTTTGTAGTAAGGGTGACTTTGTTTTCATTTCCAATTTAAGTAAGATCCTTATCTAAGTATCCTTATGGCCATTGGATTTTAGATCCAATGGGTTGTATGTAAAATATTGTCCCTAGACTTTGATCCACAAGTGGAGTTGGCTTGAGTTGTTCTAGATTGTGTTTGTCTCCCCCATGTCCCTCTAAATCTCATGGGATAGTGAAACCCTTAAAGAAATCCATAACAAGCTGGGAAGATTTCTAGAAAAATTTGACCCAAGTTGAGGCTTGCTCTATTGTGCTAAGATATATGTAGTGGAAAATATAAAAGATGGATTAAGGCTTTAGAATAAAAAATGGATAATTGGACCCACATGCAACAATTGGGCTACAAGTAGACTCCTTTAAAATGTAATAAATGCCACAAAATATGTTCACTTCGGTGAAAACTATCCAAAAAATCTCATCATGATCCTTATGAGAAGCAAGAAGAGTTTTAGAAAGTCTCCAAGCTCTCAATAGAAGAAAAAGGTATCATTGGGCCTCTACTCGGCCAAATGTTGAAATTGTTGATGTTTGTAGCATCAGACAGGTACTTCTGCACAGGTCTAAGTGTTTAGATGTGTGAAAGTCATCCAAAGCCTTCAACCTTAGTAATTTACTTTAATTAAAGGAATTATTAAAGTAAAGTGTTTTTTATAATTAAAGTGAGTTTAATTTAATGAAATGTTAAAGTTATTAGCATTAGTGAATTAAATAAATCTTAACCATTGATCTCAAGTGAGGTGAGAATTAATCTCAATCGTCAATCACTTTGGAGATTAGGGTTTTGTTTGATTTGGTCAAAACTCAAGATTATAAAAGCAAGGCTAGGTGAAGGGGAAAGACACAAAAGAGAGACATTGAGTACTCGAGACACAAAGGATTGTGACTCAAGGAGATCTCAACATAGGTAAAGAAGGACTTTCATCTAGAGATCAACTCAAGTGTTGGAATTCAATGAATCACAGTGAGAGTAAGAAAATGAATTCTTGCTAAGTCTAAAGGAGAAGAGAAGAAAGTGGACAAAGACAGATAGATCTAATAACAAGGACATATTTGGGCAGATATGAGCTACATGAGCCACAAGTACATGTCATATTGAGCCGTAGTTAGCGTTGTATGCATTGACCAATTAGCTCAAGGCACGTACATACATGTCGGACTGGTGTAGTAGGTCATGAACATAAACATCGAATAGGTGTAGTAGGGTGCATATATACACGCTAGACATGTGCAACAAGGTGCGTACATACGTGTCGGACAAGTGGTCTAGAGCGCGTACATACGTGTCGGATAGGTGGTGCAGGGCACGTACATATGTGTTGGACATGAGGTCCAACGCACAGATATACGTGTTGTATAGGTCGTACTAGGCATGTACAGGTCATATAGGTCTCACTAAGCACGTACATTTCATACAAGTCGCAAGTACAAGGTCGTACAACAGAGGCAAAGTTGTTGGGTCGCAGGTGTTGGCTGTATTTTTATGTTTATTTTCTCAATGGGTTGTTTTCCATGTTTGGGAGCCCTTGTAAGCTTTAATATTATTTTAATGAAAATCTTATTTGAAAGGAAGACTTTATGTATGCATGTGTGAACTTTGGTTTCCATTTACTTCCAGTGTTTTATTTATTTCCAGCAAGTACATTTTATTCAGTGTGCTATAATTTAATTATCAACAAGGAAAAACATAAGGTAATAATTTATCTAGGTGTTGAGGATTGATATTTTCCAACATAAACAAATTTTGCCTCAATCCAAAAAACAAAAAGCTCTTTGGGGTTATCTCCATACAAGGGACATTGTCCCGAAATGAGTTCCCTCCATCTCTTCTCGCAAAGGAGAGAAGAGAGAACTCTCCTCAAGAAGTTAAAAGAAATAGGAGAGAAGCAATAAGAATTAATTTCCATGAATTTCTAGTGATCCAACATGGTTAGGGAAGTCATGCAATCCTCTACTCCCAAACTCAGGTCTACAGGTTTTAAAGAATGATGTTCTACAAAAAGAACAATTAAGCTAACTAGAAAAGATCCAAAAGACTCAATGAATCACAATAATCTCTATAATTGAGGTTCTAAGGAGTTGCGAGCCATAAAGGAATTACTCTCAAGCGGTGTTCAAGAAAGTGCCATGAACCTACAACTAGAACATTAGAACACTCTCAATGAGAAGTCAAAAGGGTGATACCATTATGTTGCTTCAACCCCTCACATGACAAGGAAAATTAAGAAGATACTTGGATAACATAGAACATATAGAAATAATGATTTAGGGTCCCAACCCACTATAATCATGTTTTTAAATAAATAAAATAGTTGATTTGTTAGCTTCCTTGTAAGATCTAGATGGTATTTTTTCGCTTGTTGATATGTGCCCAGTTTCTAAGACAATATTCATCTAGGCATGAAAATGAAATAAACCATGTTGGTAAGAAGCAAATCCCGACACAAGAATGTTTACATGTATCTTTGCAACTTATGTTTCTTTTGAAAATATGAACCCCTTTGAAGTTGGTACTATTTTCCTTCTAGTAAGGCCACGATTTCTTATAAATATAATACAAAGTCACTATTTATGTAAAAGAAAAAATAAGAGAATCAAAGGCAAAGTTGTGAAGGTGATGTAGATAAGATGCTATTTCTACAAAGAAAATGAGAAAATGGAATAAATCTTAGAAGAATAAGGATCCTAAGGAGTTTGGAATGTATTTTGTGAGTAGCAAAGCAAGGCATCTTGCTAAGGATTGTTAGCAGAAGAAATGTGATTCTTCTCAAGACAAGGAAAAGTAACAACAAAACAATGCATCCAAACACAAGGAGAAGGTTGAGCAATTATTCATGGAAGGTGTGAAGGATAAATAAAAGGGTTCTTAGTGTAGAAATTTTGAGAATATGGTTATGAATGCAAATTAATAAATTTCACCTCTATCTAGAGGTTTCCTAGATCTAACCCTTGTGAACTTTTTGCCTTAGGAATGGTCTACAATATTAAATTACAATAGTAATGTTTCACTTCCCTTCATCTCAATTTCACCTAGTAGCTCAGGAGAACATAGAAGTGTACTTCAATGCAAATAAGTCATAGCTCTCAAGGAACACTTCCCAAGCAAATTACAAATTTGAAAATACTCAATTACAACAAATTATTATAATAGTAAATATTCTCCTTTGTCTTCTAGATATGTTTTCAATCACTTAACCAATTTAGCTCAATGTAATGTCAAATCAACATGCATAACCAAGGATAAAATCTATAGAGAAAACTAACACTCACACTAAACCAACCAGGAAAGAGAAGACATATTTAAGCAAAAAACAAATGACAAACACACACATTACATAGAGATTTTACCCTAGAAACCGTTAATCGGAAAAACAACATTCTTTGAGCATCTTTCTCTCTTGTTGTCTTGTTTACTCATAGAATAAAGAATTACATGACTAACTTTGGTCTACACCTAAGACACAATCGTCATCCTACTCTATTGTTTTACACAAGAACTACCCTGCAAGCTACTACTAGCAACATCAACTTATTACAATTACAACACACCATATTTATAGACTTTATTGCATGCAAAACCCTAAATCATGGTGCCCAAAAACAATTACAAATCCACCCAGATGATTGGTCACAATCCCACAAATCTCGGGATTATGTTATAGTCAACTACCCAATTAGTCTCCAATCGGCTGCCACTCAACCTCATGTCGGTTGACCTTTTGACTTTCTGGTTGATCACTTCAACCTTCGACTTGACTCGTTAGTCGACTTATCAACTAGTCAATCCACCTCGACTAACAAGTCAGTTGATTGTTCTTTCACTGCAAAGAATATAACAATTCAATATTTTCCCACTTTTTGTCTTCTTCGCTGATACAAGGGAGCTTAATGTAATGTCAAACAACATGCATAACCAAGGCTAAAATCTACTCAATTATGAATATAACATAAGAAAAAAATCAAATCTTCATATATATTTGGACCGCTATAAACTTCATATATATATATATATATATATATAAGTACAAGTACATACTACAACTTTATCACATTGTTGGTACAAATCAAGATCTTCAAACTAGCTAGGAAATCATAAGAAAAMCATAACTAGAAACTCCCAACCAAAGTTGGTCACTCCACCAAAGAYCCACAAYGAGCTAGCATCAACACTAGCAAGTCCTCCTTGGCACATACACCAAGCTTGTATCACACAAGCTTTCCACACTAGCATTTTTGTCTTCYTTAATGTTTTCAAACCCTCACCGTTTTGCATCACACAAGTACATGGAAAGAAAACTCTAGTGCTAGCCTCCAAAYCTACATGACCCTCCTAGGGTTTGAGTCTTTATACCCTAGGTCTTCAAATCTTGCATTAACACAAGCACCGAGACCTCTATAGAGCATCAATTATGCAAGAACTAAGTCTTCTTCCAAGCAAGGCATCACACCAATATCAAGAGTCATCAAACTAGTTTCTCCATGATATTTCCATAGTCTCACATCCACAAGAACAAGCCTCCAAAATCATGCAAGGTGTTAGCTACACTCTTCATATCTTCTACTAGCACTACAACAAGATCCATAATAACCATCATCATCTCCAATGTTATGTTCTTCTTTAGGATTTACATGCATGGCACAAACCTTACCATCACAACAACAAACCCTAGCATCACATAAAATAAATATCTCTAAGAACATCTAAGATGTCTCTCTCTATGTCTATGTCTTCTCCTAAGGTTTTCTCATGAACCCTAATGACATCCTCCTAGGGTTTCCTCATGAACCATAGCATCTTGATCCCTACAAGACTTTGCGTAGATAACACAAAGAATATATTACAATGATCATAATGATTACAACAGATCTCTCCTCCCTTTATATATACAGTGAGGTAGGACAACATAAAATAAGGACTCATGTAAATACAAGTAACCAACAAGGAAAACTCACATGGGGTACTCTATAATACAAGAATATGTGTGTATTACAAGGGTTTATCCAAACCCCAAGATCAATTCCCTCCATGCATGATGCTCCTTCAACTCAATGCCCCTCCTCCAAGATGGTGTGCTTTCAAACATGCAATTAGTCCAACGCTCCCTCTTTCATGGTGATTTTCTATCCATGTGTCCTCATGCAAGGTGCTCATCCTCTAATTGTGCGCCACATGTCCTCTCATGTGCCCAAATCTCCTTGCACATGTGCAAATGTGGTTATTAAGCTCCAATGCTCCCCCTCAACATATTTGTTTGGGTCCATCACCAACCTCTATGAAGTATGTTTCTCATCCCAAACATCCTAAAGTCAAATGTTCAACCTCTAAGGTATATATCATATGGTCCCAAGCTCCAAGGGCTAAGTGCCCTCCTCCAAGTGCCTACTTCTCTTAATCCTAAGTAGGTACCTCTCCTAATTGAGTAACTAACTCTCCCATTGTGTTCACCTAATGGGTTAGTCCTTATGTTTATTAGGGTAAAGACCTCTTAGGTAAGGGTACCGTGTTTGTCATCCCCCTTTCCTACGGATAACTAAGGAGATGATGTTTCAAGGCCCTCATGTTGCATACATGGAGTGCCRAGAGATGGATCAATCGACAATGTCCACTTACACAGATGGAGCCCCACATCACATCACTCAACACCTCATGATCGATGGGTACACCATTCACCACACCAGCTTGGCTCACAGAGGAAAGCAGGTCTTGCTCCATGAGGTAACAAGTATGGTATTGTGGTAAGTGTCATTTTAGTAAATGAAGCATTTGAATATGTTGCAAAGGGTCCTTTCTTGATTTTGAAAACGTTTTCTTGGAAATTATGCTCTTTGCCTTATTTCACCTTGGTGGTTGACATTGTTTTCCTAATAAGTGGTCACCCGTTTGTTTCATATCAAACTAGTTATATTTAGTGTGTGCTCCTTTGGAGGATAGGATAGTTAGATAATTTATATAGAAAAAATTAAACTTCATATTACATATTTCACATTGCATTTGCATCTTAGTTATGTTGCACATTAAATACACTTAAAAACCTTAGGTGAATTGCGCCTTCATTGGTAAACAAACGCTTAAACGAAGAACCAAAAAAGTCAGTAGTAATAGGAGGGTTCACCATTTCAACAAAGGAAGGTCTGATTTGTCCCTTTTATCAGGTAAACCTATATTATTGAGTCAAGTCATTTTACCTTGTCAACATTTACGCACTAGGAGAGTGGATGGCAAGTTGACCCACATGGAGCCATTCTTGTCAAGAATGAATTAATTTCCCATGGCTACTTTCCATATTCCTGCATGGGATGATGACTTGATTTTGTTATCGCACAATTTTTACTTGTCCAAGCCCAAGACAAGTAAATCAAATCTTTTGTAACTACAAGATAACCCACCACTGTCACCTTAATAGGAAATCCCCATGTTTTAGGGATGGATAAGGTCCAATCCAGGGGAGGTGTCTCCGGTAACCTAAAGGGAGCAGAAAATCAAGAGTATGGTCAATATTAGAGAACCCTCTCACTGGTTACCTAAGTCAAAGGGTTCATGTCTATGAAATTGAGGCAAAAGAAGAGTTTTTTGTGTACCTGCCTAGAACAAGAACAATATAGCATGTATATATAACAATTTCCAAGTACCAATATGATAAAATACCTCAACAGATAGTAGACAACATAAATGTACAATGGTTGAAGTAAAATTGCAGCTAGATAACGAATTATAATAACAATTAGTATTTTGTAACAGCCACAAGAAATATAGATCAAAATTGCATCAAAAGACATTGAAAAATCAACATTTATCTAATAGATCTATTAGCACTTATTCCAAGAAATTTTTGAGTATGTTAGCTATGAGTTAGAGTGAGTTATGCAACAAAATGAAACAAATTAGATGTCTACAACAATGTTTTGCACCAACAACAACTAAGTTAGTGATTTAGGCTAAKCTAGGGTTAGAGAAAGTTAGTAAAAGCCTTAGAGAGTAAAGTTTGAGAGTTGTTTGATCAATTCCTTCACAAGAGAGCAAGTAAACTAGTGCCCTTTGGGCTATGGAGTCAATTACAACAACAATATAACTTGTAGAAATAAATGATGATAGTAATGTTCTAAGGATGATGAGATGAAGTTGAGGAGCTAGCACCTTAGGGCCTCAAACTTCAAGTCTCAAAATATGAATTTGCTAGAGATCAAGCTCTTTTGGGCTCTAGCAAATTTTTCCTTTTCCTTATATAGCAACAAGTTTCTAGAATAAGACTTCTAAAGTGCTAACACTTTAGGGCTTTAGAAGCCTACTCTAGACAAGATTCTCTTAACAATTTAATTAGTGGAATGATCTAGAGAGAGGAAGAAACACTTTATGTTCCTCTCCTAGGGTTTTAAGCAAGCGATT
>JASDQU010011712.1:457833-505114 GCA_032191745.1 Picea mariana | reverse complement strand
CCAAAGAGAAGGGACAGGAAAACACCCGATCCATCGGAGGAGAGGGAAATGCCACGAAGAAGAGGTAGGTAGATGACTGATCCAACCATGGAGAGAGAAATGCGTGATCTACGAGCCAGACTCGAAGACATGGAGACAACACAAAGACGTACAGTAAGTGCCGAGGATCTTAGTGATTCCGAAAGTGAAATTGAGTCTGAACGTGAAGAATAAGTTGCAGCCGAAGATGCAACAAATGAACGTTTGATTAAGGCTATTGCAAGAATGGGTACAAGAGCGAAAATGAACATTCCAGTTTATGAGGGGAATCAGGATGCAGAGGAGCTTCTAGACTGGATTAGAGCTCTAGACACATACTTTGACTATGAATATGTCGAAGAGGACAAGAAGGTCAAGCATGTTGTCACAAGATTGAAGGGACATGTAGCATTGTGGTGGGATGAACTACAAGCTGATAGACGCTGCAAAGGCAAGCGAAATATTAAGAGCTGGAATAGAATGATGGCAAAGATGAAGGCGAAATTCATCTCTAGGGATTATCAAATTACTTTGTTTAGGAGGATGCAAAACTTGAGACAGAAGTTGATGACAATGAAAGAATACACTGAAGAGTTCTATAAGCTGAACATCAGGGCATGCCATTGGGAAAGCGATGATGAAAAATTTTCTAGATACATGAATTTCCTAAGATACGACATTCAGGATGAGATGAGCATGGTAACCATACGAATAGTGGAAGATGCTTATCAGATGGCTCTAAAAGCTGAAGAGAAGCTGAGCCGAAAGCATGGTCAGAGAGGCCGAGGCAGAAGTTAGCCCAGAGGCAAATCAGTTGCCCAGGATAAATATCAGAAGCCCAAGGAGGACTGGAAGAAACCTCAGACTCGAATTGAGAGAGGTGGAACCTCATAGTGAGGGAAATATGCTGAACAACGAGGAAAACATACCGAGCAGAGAGGAGATTATGCTGACAATAACACTTTTCCTCGTACTAGAGGTAGAGGAAGAGGAAGAGGTGGAGTAATAACATGCTTCACATGTGGAAGGAATGGGCACAAGTCTTATGAGTGTCCACACAAAAAGAAAGAGAGTGGAGAAGTTCACATCACTGAAGCACAAAGAAGAGATGTTGAGGCAGAAGATGCTGAAGGCGAAAGATCGCTGATGATGCGAAAAGTTCTTTTGACACCAAAGAAGGAGGTGGAGAGTTCAGTCCAAAGGACCAGACTTTTCCGGACTGCTTGCAAAACTAAGGACAGGGTATGCAAGGTCATTGTGGATAGTGGTAGCACAGATAATCTCGTTTCTACGGAGATGGTAGAAAAGATGGAGCTGGAGACGATTGATCATCCAAGCCCATACACAGTTTCGTGGCTACAAAAAGGACATCAGGTAACTGTCACTAAACAATGTTTAGTTGAATTTAAGATAGGAGGATATAATGATAAGATATTATGTGATGTCATTACTATGGATGTTTGTCATCTACTGCTGGGAAGACCATGGAAATATGACAGGAATGTGATTCATGATGGGAGAATGAACACATACACCCTAGAGAAGAATGGGAGGACTCACATGTTGCTTCCAATCAAGGATAAGGAGGTGAAACCGGAAGTAAGCAACACTGTACTTCTCATGAGTGGGAAGGAACTTCTTACAGAGGTTAAGAAGAAGGAAGAACCGCAATTCATTGTGGTTAGGAAACTGAAGATTGTTTTGACCAGCACAAGGGTGGATGATTTACTAGAAGAAGTTCAGGAACTGCTGGAAGAGTTCGCTGACATAGTAGTGGATGAACTACCTCGTTCGTTGCCACCGATTAGAGGTGTGAGTCATCATATTGATCTCATACCAGGAGCCGGTTTTCCAAATAAAGCCGCGTACAGATTGACACTGCAAGAGAATGAAGAGGTCAAAAGACAAGTCCAGGAGTTGTTGGACAAAGGTTTGGTTAGGGAAAGCTTGAGTCCATGTGTTGTTCCGACAGTACTCAGTCCGAAGAAAGACAGAGGCTGAAGGATGTGTACTGAATCGAGGGCGATCAACAAGATAACCATCAGGTACAGATTTCCATTGCTAAGGATGGATGATCTGATGGATTGCTTGAGTGGAGCAAAGTATTTTTCAAAGNAGAATGAAGAGGTCAAAAGACAAGTCCAGGAGTTGTTGGACAAAGGTTTGGTTAGGGAAAGCTTGAGTCCATGTGTTGTTCCGACAGTACTCAGTCCGAAGAAAGACAGAGGCTGAAGGATGTGTACTGAATCGAGGGCGATCAACAAGATAACCATCGGGTACAGATTTCCATTGCTAAGGATGGATGATCTGATGGATTGCTTGAGTGGAGCAAAGTATTTTTCAAAGATTGATTTGAAAAGCGGTTATCATCAAATCCACATGAGAGAAGGTGATGAGTGGAAGACAACATTCAAAACAAACGAAGGGTTGTATGAATGGCTTGTTATGCCATTTGGATTAACAAATGCACCGAGTACCTTCATGAGGTTGATGAACAAAGTCCTAAGGGAGTTCATCGGAAAATTTGTTATCGTGTATTTGGATGACATACTGGTTTTCAGTAAAACAGTGGTAGAGCATCTGAAACATTTGGCTACAGTGATGGAGAGGTTACAACAAGAGAAGCTGTTGATAAACATGAAGAAATCCTCATTCATGAAGACAGAGCTCATTTATTTGGGGTTTGTTATTTCTGCAGATGAGTTGAGGATGGACCTGGATAAGGTGGAGGTAATTAAGAATTGGCCATCACCGAAGAATATTTTTGAGGTGAGAAGTTTTCACGGATTGGCTAGTTTCTATCGAAAATTCATCAGGAATTTCAGTGGAATTAGCACAGCAATGATGGACACTGTGAAGAAAAGACATAAGTCTTTTCACTAGACTGAAGAAGTTGAAAAGAGTTTTAATTTGTTGAAGAGAAAGATCACGGAACAACCAGTTTTGGTGTTGCCGGATTTCCGAAAGACATTTCAAGTGAAATGCGATGCAAGCGGGTTTGCAATAGGGGTAGTCTTGAGTCAGAAAGACAGGCTGATAGGATACTTCAGCGAGAAGCTGAATGAAGCGAAAGTGAAATACTCCACTTATGATAAAGAGTTTTATGCTATTACTCAGGCATTGAAGAAATGGAGGCATTACTTGATCCCGAAAGAGTTTGTCTTGTATAGTGACAATCATGCATTGCAGTTTGTGACTCAACAGAAAAAGTTGAATAAGAGACATGTTAAATGGGTTGAGTACATGTAAAATTTCACTTTTGTGATTAAACATATTTTTGGTACTGCTAACAAAGTTGTTGATGCTTTGAGCAGGAAGTGTTTGCTATTGCAGGAGTTCAGAGTCAAAACGTTGGGTTTTGATGATCTCAGGAACATGTACACCGATGAGCAAGATTTTAAGGAGGCGTATGAAGCAGCTGAGAATCCAATTCTTAGGGATAGAAGCTAGTGGGTAGAATACATGATCCAGGAAGGATTACTGTTTAAGGGTAATCAGTTGTGTATTCCGAAATGCTTCATGAGGGAGAATTTGCTAAAGGAGAAACACAGTGGAGGATTGGCAGGGAACTTTGGTCACGACAAGACATTCGCAAAGTTGAATGAGTCATATTTTTGGCCGGGAATGTGAGCAGACGTCAAGAGATTCATGGACAGATGCAGAATTTGCCAGCATTCAAAGGGAAGGAGATAGAATACAGGTTTTTATCAACCATTTCCCATACCTGAGAGGCCGTGGGATGAAATCAACATGGATTTCATATTGGGGTTGCTAAGAACACAAAGAGGTTGTGATTCAATCTTTGTGGTGGTGGATAGATTTTCCAAGATGGCACACTTCATTCCATGTCAGAAGACCAGTGACGCAACTCACATTGCGAATCTGTTTTTCAAAGAAGTCATTCGAATTCATGGCTTACCAAGAAGTATAGTTTCGAATCAAGACACTAAGTTTATAGGAAACTTTTGGAGGACCTTATGGAAGAAGCTGGGAACTAACTTGTTGTTTAGTTCAGCTTATCATCCTTAGACGGATGGACAGACAGAAGTGGTAAACAAAATTCTGGGAGACTTGCTGAGAAGCCTGGTGACAGAACACCACGGCCAGTGGGACAACATATTACCACAGGCAGAATTTGCTTATAACGACTCGGTTAAGAGAAGCACAGGGCAGAGTCCATTTCAGATTGTCTATGGCATGCAACCGAGAAGAATTTCTGAATTGAGAGATTCTAAACAGATTTCAACTAGGAGCGCTAGTGCAGAAGAATTCGCAGAGGCAATGAAAGAACTTCAGAGCCAGGTGAAGGAGCGATTTCAGAATTCAAGTCAAGAATATAAGCGTAGAGCCGATCATCACAAGAGACAACTTCAATTTGAGGTTGGTGACTTGATTTTGGCGCATTTGAGAAAAGAAAGGTTCTCGAGAGGAACATATAACAAACTAAAGATGAAGAAAATCGGACCATGTAAGGTCTTGAAGAAATTTGGGGCAAATGCTTACGAGATTGAATTACCCGATGGGATCAGAATTTCTCCGATATTCAATATCTCAGATTTGTACCCATATAAAGCTGAGGAAGCAAGGACTGGAAATGAACAACCAGTGATCCAGTGGACAAAGCAGATGCCAATTGCAGAAAAAATGCAGATGGAGCGCATACTGGATAAAAGAGTGAGCAAGAAGACCAGGCGAAATCAATACTTTGAGTATCTAGTCAAATGGAAGAACCATCCAATTGAAGATGCCAGCTGGGAGAGCGAAGCAGAGATCCAGAGGCATGGACACACCGTGCACGAGCTCATGGACAGGAGCCCATGAAAATTTTCAAGCCAGGGAGTATGATGCAGGAGCATCTCAAGCGAGCCAGCGTGGAGACAACGGATAGCTGGAAAAGCACCCAGCACAAAATTTTGAAATATCTTGAACCATTAATGAAACATCAAGTGGAGGCGCACTTGTATAATGTAAACGGACCTTGAGTGATTTTCTCTCGTCCTTAGTAGGTAGAAGGCATTTATAGTAGTTAATGCAAGTAGATAGAATTGAATGTTAGATTAGACAGTTTTAGAGCGCAAGAGGGAAACGGGATATAGACACCCTCATTTGTGTATTGTAACATCAGTGTATGAAGAGCATAGAGGAGAAGCAGAGAGTTGTGTAAAAACACCCATGTACAGAAATTTGGATTAATAGAGAAAGCTTTGATTCAAATTCATGGAGTCGTGTTTGTTCTCTGTGTATGTATGCTAAATGTTATGCTCATGGTTATTTCACTCTTTCTTCTGTGCATTTGCTTTTACGCTATGTATGAATGATTTTCTTGTTGAATGTTTGAAATCTGAGAGGAAAGAGGAGAGGAATGAGTTTCAATTGTTTCTCTATCTAAGCAAGAGTTTCTGCAAGGAGTGCAGTTGAATTGTCCACAAGGAGTGCGTCAACAAGGTGTTCAGAGGTTTGTCTCTGAAAGCTCAGGAGAGAAAGCTTTTGTTCTCATTCCCATAGAAGTGCAGTTGGGAACATAAGCCATGCAAGGTGTGCGTAGGCTGAGCGAAATCTCAGGGTCATGAACCTGAGTGAAGTATTGAGAGACTGCTGCTGCAAGTGTGTGCAGAGTTAAAGGATTCCAACACTTGGAAGTGTTTGAAAGTCTGCCGCAAGGAGTGCGTGCAAAGGGGTTTTCTGAAAGACTCGGAGTTGGGAAAGTTCAGAAGGATTCGAACCTTCAAAGGATCTGAAGGAAGGCATAACGACGTCAGACCACAGGAGGATGAGTTCTCAGAGGAAGGACGGACGGTTGGAATTCTCTGAAGCGAATTCACGAAGTCCCGTGGGCCGTTAGATCTCATAGAGGAGCAGGGAAGATACGACGAGTATTCTAGAAAGGTTCTAAGCTAAGGAGGAGTAGGATTGTAGATCCATGCCACAAGGGCCGTCAAATTTACATGTGGATACCTATATCGGGATTTCGTAGGGTGAAGTTCCGAAAACCTTGCAACGGGAATCACGATATCACGAAACGCGAAATCCCAAAGGCTAAGAGAATGGTGTGGGGCCACAGAGGAGTCAGCGAGTGGACAAGTGGCACACTATTGACATGGAGTCAACTCCGTTGACCATTTCATAGTTTCGGGGAGTGAAGTTCCGAATTCTTTGCATTAGGATTCGCGATATTGCAAAATCCGAAGTCCCGATGGAGTAAAGGGGCGTTGAAAGGTCAACCTTGTGAGTGTGTCGGAAATTCGGAAGATCGGGTTTCGAGAATCGTGGGAACAAGCTTCTTGACACCGAGACCACCGAAATCGCGATAAGGAAAATCCTGAAAGAGAAGAGGATGGGTCAGCGTTGACGGTTTTCGGGTTTCGGAGATCTGAAAGACAAGCGCGTGACCAACGGATTCACGAAAGGGCGAAGTCCGATTTCCCAAAGCAAAAGGGGAATTTCTGAAGTTGATTGTGGGTGCAAGTTTTCTGAAAGGGAAATAGAAGAGCCATTCCGAACCTCTTTGGGCCAGCATTAAGGGAAAGATCATGTGTTGACGTGGACCTTCCGACCTGCGGGTTGTGGAGGGAGCATGTGTCAGCATCAGGCACATTGCTTAGTCTTGGATATTCTTGGTGGTTTGGTCTTTTATCTTGGCATTGTATTGGCAATCTATATTAAGGAATTTTTAGTTGGGTTTTCTCCCCCATGAGGGTTTCAGAGGATAAAATGTTGTGTACATTGTGATTGTGTTTCTCTTAGTGATCCTGCTTATGCTATTATTGTCTAGTAAATTAAAAAGAACTTAATAGTAGCTCTAAATTTAAAAAATAAAATCCTAAAGGGTGACGTCATCCCCTTTTGGGATGATGTTGAGCTCCAAAAGTAAAACATTGAGGTGAAAGGTGCAACGTTAGGCCTCCAAAGGCCCATAATCATGCCACATGTTCCAACCATCATGTCAAACCATCCTCCATCAAAGCCTCAATCCCTAAGTGACGTCATGGGCTAGTAGGGTGACGTCCAAGCCTCCAAAGGCCAATGTGAAGGTGGAGAGAGGTGGAAGCTCATCTCCTAGCCATGCCAGAGTGCCTCCAAAGGAAACGACCTCCTTCTTCAATGTGAAAATGGTGATCACAATCCTTCCCTAGACGCGGGGTTTTTGCATCCATCCTTGGTCTCCAAATCCCCCATGAAGGTCCAAACAAAAACATCTCTTCATGAATATATGTCCATCAGGAAAGGTCTTAAAAAGACAAACATATGCTCCCTCCAAGGGTCCATAAGTAACAAGAATCATGCCAAGTAAGATGCATCTAATAATGGAACCACCCAAACATGTACATCAAAACCTCCCCTTTCAAACTAAACAAATGCTCAAAGACCTTATAGAGTTTTTCAAATTTAGGTGTGTGAGGGGTGTCAATTCATCCTATTTGGCCAGTCAATCCCAAATTTAAAGGTGTTTCCTAAGGGAAACCTATCTAAATTATGTGTGAGTATGATGTGGAGTGGGATAAGACTTTTGGGAATGGGGTTCATGACATACATGGGTTCGTATTGTCTCATTTATGGGTGTCTTTGTAGAGGGTTTGTTTCCCTTCTTCCACGATGAAACATTTCTCCAAGCCCTTTTTTCCATTAATTTATTAAAGTTTTTCCAAGTTGAAGACAATAAGGGGAACTAAAAAAAAATGCATATCCCACATACGCTATACCTTGGCCATCATGCTTCTCCAAGTTCAAGATAATAAGGGGCACTAAAAAGAAAATGCATATCCCAGATACGCTCTACCTTGGTTGGCATGATTGATTAATTAGTTATTTATTTTACGAATCCCTCATTTTCTCGAGAACTGTTTCATTGTTCTCGGGATCCCAGGGAGAGCATCTAGAATGTTTATGATTGCATTTTATATTTTTCCAGCTACATTTCCCTCTGGGCCTTTAGCCCCTTCTTCCCATGAAATGAGGTACAATCTCTTCTTGGGTCAGCGCACCCAAAAACCCAAAAGATGAGGAGAAATGGAAGAAGTATGGAAAGTGATAAGTATGGTCGGGAATGGTATGGTGACTCTTCAATCAAACCACTAGTATCACCCCATTCTCGAGGGTGACCAACTTACTAGGAAGTAATGACACCCACCAAGGTTAAATAAGGAAAAAGGTATAATTTCAAGGCAAATATTCTGCAATCAAGAAAGGTTTCTTTTCACATATTCAAATGGTTCAATTATTGGAGTGACACTTACCATGATACCAGACTTATTACCTCATGAATCAAGACCTATTTTCCTCTAGGTCTAGGCCAGTGTGATGGATGTTGTTATGTTGTTAGTGATGATTAATGACACAATTCAATATAGGAGGGGCCCTACGAAGATTTTCTAGTCAATTTGGCTCTCGACACTCCATGTCTGCTACATGTTAGCCTCAAGACATGATCTCCTCAATTACCCCTAGTCTAAATGGATAATAGAGTCTTCCAGGACCATTACATAAGCTCCCAAAAAAGGAAGCTTGTATTTTTCTAAAATTTAATGGTGAAGGGAAAATCACTACATTCAAACATGCTAATACATGTGAGCTTATATCTAAAATAGTAAAAGTCTTTGAAGAGGATGTTTAATACATGATATTTTTCCTCTCTTTTGAACAATGAATATGAACTTGGTGTATGGAATTACCTGCCAAATCCATTCACAGCTAGTGTAGCGTCCCCAAATGCCTTCCTTAGCCATCCAAAACTACCCACAAGATTTATTTTCTCAATTAAAACATCTAGGAGGCCAAATTTAATATCTAATAATAGTATATTAAAAATTCATATACAAATATAAAATAGCAATGGAAATGAAATTGTTAAATCCTTCACATACATGATTCATCATGTTATCACATGAAGTTGTTATGGGTCAATTTCATCCTTCGGTTTTTAATTCTTTATCCATAGTCTTGTTTAAGCTTTACTTGTGATTTTCTCCTTATGGTTTTCTTAGGTCTTAGCACAAAATAGATGTAAGGTTGAATGTTGACCCATAATTTTGGCTTATACCTTTATCTCATCACACGATTAGACAACCATCACTATCACCCTTATGCCACCACTATCCTGACATGTCACTATCTCCACTATGCGCTTAAACCCCTCCACTCTGTCCCTCTACCCACTAGAAGGTCAAATCAAGTCATTTTAGTACGTTGCCATCTCATCAGGAGTTTTTCATAGCGCATCTTGAGTACATCCTACCTCATTACCATTATTGCATTTATGAGTCTTGTGTCAGCCGATCTCATTTATTTCAACATCCATGGTTTAAAGGAAATAAGTTGGTATTTAGTCATTTAAGGCTATTTAACTATTTTCTCAAGATTTGAGTTTTTCTCCTAGTTTGGCACTGCAAAAACACCTGAGTTCAGATGGGCGCTACAGAAACTGCTACAGACTGGTTGACAGAGGGGAATTGGAGGTTAGAGCAGTTGTTGGTGGTTTCATGCTATCTGAAGCATATGTACAGTCAAGCCACAGTGTCCAGGTACTCCTTGAGTTTTCTGAGCTCTGTCAAAGATCAATTTAAGGTTGTGCTCAATTATCGTAGCACCTGGTGCTGCGAATTGTGGATCCTTTAACCAATTGGCCCCTTTACCTTTGCTATCACTAAATTTTTATCCTATCTAAAGTATTTCAACCTCTTCTACTACAATTGAGCCAAGCTTGTTGTCATAGCCATTATACCTATATTCATCTTGGCCCTTGTTGTTATAGTGTCAAATTTGCTACGAATTGTGTTACAGATCCCTGTTTCCAGTGCTGTGAACTTTTGCATAAAACTCAACATTGTTATCCTCTTATTGCATGGCCTATATCAACTAGATTCATTTAGATTTTTATTTTTATTCCAAGTATAAAATCTGTCTATGTTGAAAGTTTAAAGAGCCTTGTTGATTTAAATGGTGGTGACCTTGCAAATGGCAGTGGAATGTTAGATTAAAAAACCTTGATAGTTGTTGCTTCCTTGCATATCCTTTTCCCTGAAGGGTTTTCTTCCTTTTCTTAGGCCATCATATTGCCTTTTCATTATCTCAGAAGTTAAATAAAAAGAAAACTTTGAAGCCTTAGACGAATCCATCTCTAAAAAGACCATCATTCCAAACCTTAAGACCTTTGTTCTTTGTTTGGCCTGTCATATCTCTCAAATTACTGTATTATTTTTCCTCCCATAATAGAAAATGGATACACCTCAACAAAAGAAGTCTCACAAGGGTGGGAGTGTATTTAGGACAGATCCTTGTGATATGCAGTTGTTTGATGTTGAACCTCTGATCGGAGAGGTCTTCCAGAGGGTTGGATGTTTAAATTTCTGTCAAAATATGCAGAGGGGACACCCTGAGGTAGCCAATGATTTTGCCTTAAATTTTGATGGCACTAAAACCAAGGTGGGAATCCTTGAAATGGAGGTATCTGAGGCCACCATTGCAACAACCACTGAGATACCCAACACTGGTGAAAGATGGTTTAAATCCATGACTGTTAATGCAACCTTCTCTAAAGAGTTCCTCAAACTAGAACATCAGGGAGATAACTTATCTAAGGGAGTGCCTAGAAGCCACTTGGTTGAGGGATTTGACAAGATGTTGAAGGTGATACAGAGATATTTTACCTATGAGGGCAGATTCAATATGATTTACCAATATCACATTAGATTTTTGTTGCGTTTCACAGGCAAATATCTAATGAACATCCCTTTCTATTTGTTTAGGACTATGGGGAAAATGGATGATAGGGTCCAAGCCAAGTTCAAGGCTATGGACATAAGTGTTTTCCACTCAGGGTTGATTAGGATGCTGGTGATGGAGGAGTTGAAGAAAAGAAACATAGTTTGGGAGCAATTCATTGCCTCTCCACATCTGCAACTAAATGTAGCCCCTACTCCTCAATCTAAGGTGCAGAGCCGTTTGCAAGATGGAAGTGATGTTCACACATAAACAAGTAAAAAGAGAAAGGGAAAAAAAATTGCCAAATATGATGAGGCTCCTAAGGAACAACATGAAGAAGAAGAAGGAGCTCATCAATCTCCATAGAGGGAATTTTCACCTCAACCTGCTCCAGAACTAGAAGAAATTCCCTCAGCTAAAACCGCAGGCAAGAAAAGGAGAAAGTTACTCTTCCCCTCACCTACTTCTACAGTTGAGACTAGATCTAGGAGGCCCTTCATCAGGTCATCATCCAAGAAGGAAACTGTTGAACAAGAGGTTGTAGCAGAAGCTCCTGTCAAGAGGAAGGACAAGGGTAAAATCGAGAATGTTGAGAAACATGTTGAAATCATAGACATAACTACTCCCCCTGAGAACCCTACCTTCAAAAGATTGATTAGTCAGCTCAGAGATTCTAGAAAGGAGGTTTCTCACCTGAAAGAAGAAGGGTTGGCTGAGAGGAAAAAGTTGAAGGACCTTATGGACATGCACAGAGAAACCATTGATCTGGCCAGGTTTATATCAATGAGATTTATGCCCCTTCATAGGAAACTTAGAAATCCATACAGGTAGAACAGAGACTTACAATCCCATTTTAGAAAGTCAAGATGGAGTTACAACCCTTCAAAGATGAGTTATCTCAAAGAAATCTTAATGTGCCAGCTCAAGCTGCAACTAGGAGAAGTACCAAACTAAGGAGATGAGATGGAGTGGTTGAAAGACCCTCAATTTTAATTATGATCATCTTTGCATTTTGGATTTTTGTGGGAAGTATCATGCTTACACCCTATTTGGGGGCTTCTATAGGCTTATATACCTTTGGATAAGGTTTTTGAGGATTTTTGGCTCAAACTACACAACACATACAGCTACGGGACATTTCATAGCGTATGGCGTTGCGAAATTATCTACATAGATAAAAGTTGCAGTTCGCTACAGAATGCACTATGAAATGATCTTCATACATAAAAGGTGCACAGTCGCTGCGAAATTTGCTGCGAAATGACCTAGATAGTCAGAAAATCCAGTTCGCTACAAAATCTGTTGCAGAATAGTATACACAGGAAGGCACTACAGAATAGGCTATGAAATCTGCTACGAACTAGATGATACAGTCAACACTTCAAGGTTCACTGCAAATTCCAGTTTTGATGAGTTTTGAGGGAATCAACGGTCACTAGGTGGCAAAGGGAGCTTAGCACAAATGCTTGGAGGTCATTTGAAGCTGGTGAACACATGGCAATGAAGGAGATGTGCTCAAGGGACATATCACTTAGCAAATATTATGGTGTTAGGGTTGTTGTTAACATTTTTCCTGTTTTTGGCAGTTTGTTTATTCCACTTGTACATATGTAAGAGTTCCAGTTTTAAGTGGAAGAATCCTATGTTAGAGGATCTGACTCAAATTGTATGTTGTCACTCATTGTTTAGACTATAGATGCAGCATTAGAAGCTCATCCAATTAAGATCCAACAACCTCCTAAAAACACACAAGAAGGTTACTCATGTAAAGACAAATTCTACATCACAATGCCCAATACAATAAGAAGCACAACCCACTTGTATTACACAATATTCCATAAGACAAGTAGGAGTTAATGATTCCAACACTTCCTCATAGGTGACAAATCAATAGGTTTTGGTACTTAAGATTCCACTGCCATTGTGGATTTGGAACCTCTTTGTTGGCTAGTCCCTTGAGGGTCGTGGTACAAATCAAGGAAGGTATTTGTGCCTCAAGGCCTACTAGCTATTAATGTAAAAGTGTGGTGTCCCAATATGGAGATTTGATAATGGAACTTTTGATGACATATATAAATATTCAAAAACTCTATTTCCAAACAAGATTATGCCCATTCAATGGTACCAGATAACTCAATTTGAGAATGGCTAAGTGTTATTGACAAAGGTAATGGGGCAACATTAGCTAGCAAGTGGCATGTGAATTTCTTGTAAAATGGCAACATTGTGGGCAATGAATTAGGTATATCTTGGAATGTGTCGAAAGACAAAATTATGACCTATCTCACTCACCTTTGTGACCAATTTCCAAACCCTAATGGTTACTAATTTACAAAACCTAATGGAAAAGAAATGGTGGATTGCAATAACATATCAAAAATGCTAGCTATGTCATTTACAAATGGTAATAGAAGTTTTTATCTAACTCCCGAGCAATATATTCTTCAAGTTAGAGAGGGTTCTAGAGAGCAACACATTAGTGGTTCCATGGAGATATCCCTCCTCCAAAGGGACCTATTTGGATTCTAGGAGATGTATTCATGAGTGTTAAACATAAACCTTTATAGAACCTCATTTTTCTTATACAAGTACCCAATTTTAATTCTCATTGCATTAGGACTATTGTTCTATGCAAATTTAGCAAAGTTAATGAGATAAAATCTTGTTATTCATGAGGAAAATCATTGAAGTGGCAGGAGAACATTCATAGCAAGATCAATGAGAACCAAAACCCATACACATTGTCTCTTAGCATGATAAAGCAATAAAGAAACATACAATTAAGTAATGCACCCCAAATAAGAACTCAATCACTAGGATCTAGTTGTTACTATTGAATGGAATGCAATAAAGATCAATGTTCGCCATTTTCTTTCAATTGTTTTTCCTATATCTACTATTGCACTGGAATTTTTTTGTGTCTTCAAGATGCCTGTGGAAAGAAAATAAACTTCAAGATGCTCGTGGGAAGGATATAAAAGGAAAAACAAGTCATCCAACACACGCATGAGACAACATTTCAATTATATGTTGTAGGGCTCACTAGAAACCCTCAATGCTATGAAGGCTTTTATTTAAAACAATGGAATAATGCTATACTTTATTTCAAAATTCAATGGAATCATTGAAAGATTATTGATCAAAAGAGTGCAAAGGTATGAATTAAAATTAATAAGAAAATTGTAGTGTTCCTTAAATAGAAGGGATTTCAAGAAACAATGAGAAATTTGAGCAGTCACGCTAAGATTTGGGGCTTCATGAGCAAGTTATATATTTTAAAACATTAAAAGTTTAAGAGGCTTTTTATTTGAAAAATCATATTGGAGAAACATTGTGTATGACAACATTTTGAAGGAAATAAAGTTTAAGCGAGTTTTGGAATTTGCATTTGAGTTTGGATTTATTTCATGAGTTTTTTATTTTTTTTATTGTTATTACAAAAATGAGTAATGAGATATAACTAGAATTCATGTCACTAACAACCTTCATTAGATAACTTGCATTGCCTATTTTACATGTATGAGATACATTGAACAACATTTTTCAAATTTCTATTATAGCTAGTTTTAATTAGTGGTGTTTATTTGAGTAAATGATAGTCTTGAAATTTAGGTAGCAATCACTCTTCTTGATTTCGTTTATTTCAAGTGTATTTTGTTGCATTTATTTGCAAATTTTACTTTCATTCTACAATCTTTATTTTTTTTTCACGGTACACAAAAATCATTATCACAGTGCCTAAAACCCTAGAGAAGAACACATAAAAACAAAGACCAATCATTGGAGAGTATCCTCATTAAGGATACAAGTTCTAATTGGGAAATTTCCTCTGGTAAACTCATTGCCTTGCCCCAAGATAGACTTCTCGGCCAACATGGTCTAAGGTGGAAAATGAAAATAAAAGGCCCCATGAGGATGGGTCCTTTGAATAAGGTGATAACTTTAAATGTAGGTAAGGCATTGGGATAGGAAGTTAGATGTGTGATGGAGTTATTGGCTAAAAATAGATTTCAACATATTCTCTCAGTTCAAGTTCGGCATGTCTTATCTCAATCATCTCATCTCTTCTCGACTCATCTCATCTCAATCATCTCGCCTTGTCCTATTGCAGTTGTCTCTCTCATGTAGTCCTTTCTCATCTCATCTCATCCTATCTCATCTCATATCCATTGTCTCATATCACCACCTAGCAAGGAAACTTTCTAGTGAATATCATGGAAGAAGAACATATAAGGTCTTGCAAAGTACGTGGCTAAGAGTCGATACCTAAAATTAATTAGGAACAATAAGTATATGAACGATTAATTTGATATCATCAACAAATGAAGAACTTGTTAGAAATAAAGAGATGTGCTCGTTTTTCCATAGACAATATAGTAATATTGTCACCCAACCATAGGCAGAAAGGCCACCCCTGAGCACCTTAACCTTGACAGACAAAATAATTCTGGAAGCAGACCAATAGACAACCAAGGTAGTGCACCTTTCTCCAAGAGTAGTGCACCAAAAAAGAATAAACAAATACCAAGCATAAAATCAAAACTATAACCAAGAAAAATTCCAACCAAAAGCCAAAATCCCAGTTGCAGCAGTTGTAGTTGCACTCCCTCTCCAAATTTGTGCACCACTAGTCTTATGCAGTTGTGAGTGAGTGAGTGAGTTTCAAATGAGCTCTAGAACCCTCTATTTACACTGCTCTATCTCACTTGACTGGGCCGACTTCTCTTTCTGGAGGCTAATAACTCAATATTAAATATTCTCTTGAGCCAACTTGTCTTCTAGGGTTATTATCCAATGTTTTAGGGTTTCTCTTGCTTCCCGGAATATTCTAGTCTTGTCAAAGTTTACATGTAAAGGTTAATACCTCCCGCAACTACCATAATATCAACACTCCCTCCTAGCTAGGGAGGTATTAAAGGTAATGGTCTTGAGCACAAACAAACCATTCAATTAGTAGCATCATCATAGCCACACAGGCTATCTCATGGTCACGTAGATCAACTCATGAGAAACATCATCACTATCAGTATCATCTGATAGCATCAACTACATCATATGTCGAAACCATACTCCATATGAGTAATCAGACATGATTTTGAATAAGTCACTCACTCTATAGATTCATACAAGGACCATTCTTCTAATCCGGACATACGTCCTAGAAGAATGACTATCCCAACAAATTTTGAAAGCTATGCCATGTGCTATAGAGACCATTCCTATAGGAATTTCAATCTCGGACTATTTTCTAATCGGTTCATGTGTACCATAGATATCCATCTCTACCTATATGCCTTAGAAAATATCGGTCCTGAACCATTTTCCTAATCATGCCACAATATATTCCTTAGGAAAATACCAGTCCATGATACGTCAAAAAAATGTCAACCTGGACCATTATCCATAGAGAGAATGCTTGTCCACCAGCAATATGTTATGTCTGGACCATTCTCTTCCTGGATAATGTCTTTCCACCAGCACACTGACTATCCATCTAGCTGGCAATCAACTCCAACACTAGTGGTAGTGTCCATGGCAATCAGAATAATTCCATCCAATAGAACACAAATATGTCTATCCATAGTAGTATACAACTACTATCCAGTGGTACACAACCACTCCTAGTAGCACACGACTACGAACTAGTGACACACAGTCACTACTAGTGGATCAAATCCACCATAGTAGAATACAACTATTGTCTAGAGACATCGAATCTCCACAACAATCATATCATCTGATATCAACCTACATAAACAATATCATGATACAAACTGAGTCATATGGGCCATTCTTCCACTCACATTTGTCATATCTGGAAGAGCATTTTCCCTCATAAAGTAAAACATCATCCATGGGACATTTGAACTATTCTTCCCAAGCATAGATTTCTGAGCCTGGACCATTCACCTAACTGGGCCATTCCTCTGGCACTAATCATAGTGCAACCTAGAGAGAATGAGTCTACCCTAGGGAATGCTTGTCCCTGATTGTTGAACCTGGACCATTCACATAACTGGGTCATTCCTCTGGAACCAATCATAGTGCAACCTAGAGAGAATGATTATGCCCTAGGGAATGACTATTTGGACCATTTCCTATTGAAATGATTGTCCTACACCAACCTCCAAAATGAACCATTCTTCGAAACTGTTCACAAATATGAACTTCAAAAGAATGACTGCCCGACAAGGCAAACCATTCTACTTAACCACTACTCAGAGTGACTTCAAAGAAGAATGATTGTCCTAGACCATTCCCCCACACTGACCACAAGGGGAATCGTTGTCTATGGTACATTAACAATCTATTAGACCATTTTAATTACAAAAATGATTGTCCTATCTGGACCATTTTCTGAACTAGAAAATGATTGTCTGTCAGAAATCTCAAACCACTTTCCGGACTGGAAAGGAACTTCCCAACCTGGACCATTTTCCGAACTGGAAAATGGCTGCCCATAAATCAATAACATATCAGTGCTCCCTCCCAACATGGGAGTAATCACTTCCTTTTTCAATAAGGAATTAGTCTCCATGAGCCCCAACTTGTCCCTTAAGTACACAAACTTTTCATCTTGGACAAAGGCTTTACCAAAATATCTGCTATCTGCTCATCTGTGGAGATATACTGGAGAACCACTTCTCCCCTCTGGACTTTATCACGAAGAAAATAATGCTTGATATCAATGTCCTTTGACCTGTCATGGAACATCAGGTTCTCTGAAATCTTCACACAACTCTGATCATCCCAATATGTCATGGTCAAATATAGCACATGGTCAGACAGTCCAGAAACCAACTTACAGAACCACATTGTTTTTGTACAAGCATCACAAGATGCAATATACTCTGCTTCTACAGTGCTGAGTGTAACATACTTTTGTTTCATGCTATCTCATGAAATAATGGAAAAATTCAAACTGAAACATATTCAAGTAGCACTTCTTCTATCATCTACACTCCCTTCTCAATCTGAATCAATAAATCCATGCAGTTGTATATTATAGCTCAAATTTCCCACAAAGAAAATATATGGTTGAGTATTCTCCAAATACATTAACGAGCCAATCAATTTGTCGATACAGAAGTGGGTATACTAGATCAGAGTCTCTCAAATTCTTTAGATTTGTCATCATGGGAGTTTTCCATGGATTTGCAATCCATCATCCTGGACTTCTGAAGAACCATTTCAATATACTTCCACTGTCATAGGAAGTTTTCACCATGCTTATGTTGTACATGTGAGGCTCTTCAACATGTTTGCTTGAATCCATACAAGGTCTTCTTCCATATGCATACAAGGGTCTCTTTTTGGTATACCTCAAAACCTTGAGGTTTCTCTACATATGCTTCTTCTTCAATTACTATGTTGATAAGAACAGTCTTTACTTCCATCCGATGTAAACTCCAACCCATGGATACTTGAGGAGATATAATGGCTTAGGTAGAGATATATCAAGTTGTCATCATAGTATTCTCCCTCCTTCTGGGATAACCCTCTAGCCTTGAGTATCTTCGTGTATCTCTCAATGCTTAAGTCTTTTTCCCAATTTCTCACATACATTTTTCTTCATCACAACATCCTTCCATTCCTTCTACTTGACTGCTTCTAGTGGGTTCAAACTGGTTCAATTGGTTGTTCTAACTTTTCTTTCTTTCTTGGAATCTTCATGATATTCCTCATGTTTCTCTTCAATGTTGGATTCCATGGAATATTCTATAGATTACATTCCCTTCTTTCCTAAAGGCTCCAACCTTCCACCATAGGAATATAAATGTAGATGGACAACCAAGGATATTCAAGGATTCTTTTCGAAGAATACTTCTTTTAGAGTCAAACTGAACATGTGATGTTTATCATGGCCGCTACTTCCAATGAAGAACATGGATAGATACTTCATAGTCTTTAAGTATTCTTCTTCAATAGATCATATCGTTGGGGATTAGCTCCGTCCTAATCCCAGCTTCATGCATGAATGAAAAATATGCATGCTCTTATTTTGGAATTATGTATTCACCTCCCTCCATCTGAGAGAGTCCATGCTTTCATCTGTTGTATCTCTATTTGTTTTCTACAAAGTGTCACAAGTATGTTCTGGTTTCCTTTTGATTTATGACTTCCTTCGATTTTGACTCCTATGAGTCTCTTTAAGTTTGTTTCTATCTGTTTTGATTGTTGCCCATCTGGCAATTGTGCCATCCTTATAAACTTCTTCTATGACAACTTCAACAAGGATTGTTCATCAAACATATTTCACAAGGGTACCTACCCGAAACAAGAACAACAAGAGAAATCAAGAAATATCTATCTAGAGGAGATGTTATTTCATCTTGCGAACAAGTATAATAAGTATTCATATGCAATCAAGTATTCATTGCACCTAGTAATAATATAATCTTTCAAAGACTGCTTTCAAAATTTGTAATGTAGTAACTATCACCCTTGATATACACAAATTTGAAGCTTAACAATTTAATCAAACCTGGAACCTGAAGCATCAATTGTTATGGAGGGTGCACTTGTTCCTCTTTGAAGTCTTGTAACATCATCTAGCTTGTCTTCCAATCTGAAACTAGATACCATCTTGACAAGAAGAGATTACAAACTCAATCAGAAGATTCAATTATTAGAACAAGCTAGAAACTATAAAATTTCAACTTTGATCAAAAAATCAATTTCACCAGAAGTCAACCTTTGACTTTGACCAAAAATTCAAACTAGTCGTTTTTTCTAGCTAAGAGTACCAAGAGGTGTGTTAGGCTAGGACACACTAGGATGTCAAGGAATTAGGTCAAATGCTTCACCAGAAGTGCCCGAACACAAGGGTTAAGGTTTGTTGCAATTGCATAATTAGAAAACCTAGTTGTAGTTGTAACTGGTGCCACAATGAGCTTAACAAAGAATGGTCGCACTACCTTCCAGTGGTTAGAATCTCTTGAAGGTGGTGTGGGCCCATAACCTGTTAGAAATAAATATATGTGCTCATTTTTCCATAGACAATATAACAATATTGTCACCCAATCATAGGCACAAAGGCCACCCTCGAGCACCTTAACCTTGACAGATAGAATAATTCTAGAAGCAGACGAATAGCCAAACAAGGTAGTGCACCTTTCTCCAAGGGTATTGCACCAAACAATAATAACCAAATACCAAGCAAAAAGTCCAAACCATAACCAAGAAAAATTCCAACCAAAAGCCAAAATCCCAGTTGCAGTAGTTGCAGCTGCACTCCCTCTCCAAACTTATGCACCACTAGTCTTATGCAATTATGAGTGAGTGAGTGTCAAATGAGATCTAGCGCCCTATATTTATACTGCTCTATATCACTTGACTGATCTGACTTCTCTTTTTGGAGGCTAATAACTCAATATTAAATATTCTCTTGAGTCGACTTGTCTTCTAGGGTTGTTATCCAACGTCTTAGGGTTTCTCTTGCTTCCCAGAATATTCTAGTCTTGTCAAATATTACACGTGGAGGTTAATACCTCTCACAGCTACCATAATATCAAAAGAACCATGTACAACTTGGTAGAGGAGATAGGGGAAAAAATAATATGATGCATCCACAACTCATACACAATACAAACTCAATGGTTTCGGCTTGTCTTGGGTTGTGCATCATAGAAGATATTTCTATTTTGATCATCACATCATTCATTACACAATAAATAACTTTAGGTTTCATAATTGTTTTTACCTTTAAATATTTATTACTTGAACAAGGGGAATTTTCTAGTTGATCCAAGGACCGACTTGAACCCCAAACCAATGTCTATGTCACAACAAAACAATAAAAACGCCCATTGATACTCAGATTTGAGAAATATGATTTTTTGTCACCCATAATCAAAACTAGGTATATGATATACCATCAAAGAGCTCTCTAAGAGCACTTAGTGATAAAAACATGTTCTCATTAATTAGGAGGTAAAATTGAATTTTTAATCCTGAATATGACCTTTGTGATGATATGGCAGATGCAAAAATGTGAATGTTGTAAATTCACCACCAAAGGTTAGAATAAGACATATAGTAGTTTGTTTCAAAGTTTTTAGATCACTCTAAACTATGCCACTAAAAGAGTAATTGTAGTTCTCATACACCACATTTATAAATCCTTGAAGCCCTGGCACCTAAAGTAGCCCCATAATCACACACAAATTGCATAGAGCATAACTCCACCATAGAAAGTTAGTTTCCAGAAACTTGGGATTATTGGAAATCTCCAACGACAAGCACATGATTCCATCACATTTTTGTTGATTGGAAACTATTTTTTACCCTTTTTCTACTCACTACAAATTTAGTACATAAATACACAAAAAGTGATACTTAAGCCTAACACATTTAATTGATGTAATTTTAAAGGATAGATCAATTTTCCATAATCCCAACCCACCATAAATATCGCAATTGCCACACTTCAAAACACCACAACTTCCATTCAACTAGATTTACAAAAATAGAAATTTTCCTATCAACTTGAATGTCTCTAAAGAGATTTTTAAAACAACTCTAAAGATACATTTCTTTGAACATTCATAAAGAGATGTTTCCATTGGATATGATGCTAAGAAAACCAAGGGATTTTAACTAAGAAACTAATGTTGACCTTAAAACAAATTACACATTGAAAAATACGTCATTTTTAGACCTTAAATGTAGTTTTGTAACCATAAGATTTGTGGGTTCCCTTTGAAACCTTACTAGGGTGAAGTTTGTGCACCATTATATAATCCCTTTGTCTCCACAACATTTTTGTTTCCCAAATTCTTACCCCTTTGGTTGATGGTAGCTCTAGTTATAATGATTATAGAAATTTCACAATTTATGGTCTTCCTCATCAGTCTAATTCGCTAAATACAATGACTTTGATCAATGTTAAGGATTTGTTGGGGTCAACTTTGTCCTCCTCTCATATATATGCATCAAGTATGTACACTCATTATCCTTATAGATGCTACTTGAGGTTGCAAGTCAATAATGCCCAATGGGATACTTCCCTTAAAACTTTGCAACCTAAAATGACATTTTACATATTCTTAAATGCATCAAGAGTCATAGAAGCATAGTTAGGACAATAATATGAGTTCCAAAGGATCCAAAAGAGTATTTATTATACGAATCCCACTCATTACTTGAATATATAGTCTCAAGCAAATTCCAGTGTGCATGGTGTCTTGACATTTTGAGTTGGAATCCCTACAATTGGAATCGTTGTTACCCATAAAATTTGTAGGTACCCTTCAAAATATTAGTGGGATGAAATTTGTAAACCATTGTATTATCCCTTCATCCTTGCATCATTTTTTTTCTCAAAGTATCATCCTCTTTCATTGATGATAGCGCTATTTGGAGTGATTTCAATGTTTTCAACTTGTATGGTCTACATCATTGGTTTAATTCACCATATATATTGAATGTAGTCAGTGCCAATATTTGAATGAGTCATCTTTGTGTCCTTCTCTCACAATCACTGCAATCAGTCTATGCACTTGTTATCCTTGCATATGTTATTTAAGGCTACAACTTTATTAGTTCCCAACACAATCCTTTCCTTAAAATTTGTAGGTGAAGATGTTCTTTCAAGTTCGATTACAACATTTTACAACTTCTTGGATGCCTCCTAAGTCATAGAATAATAGTTCGAATAAGTGTATGAGTTCCAAAGGGCTTGATAAAATATTCATTGTGAATATTTCTCCCACTCATCCCTTGCATTTACGGTCAAGTGGATTTCACATTGAATGGTGTCTCAACCTTCTGGGATCTGAGGTTTCGAGGTTCTAGAGCTCTGACCTTATAATATTTTGAGGTTCCAAGTGTCCAAGGTTCCTATGTTTCAAGGGTTTGAGTCAGAGGTGAAATCATCATTGCGCCATCTTGAAATCTCATGACCCTCATGAGGATTAATCTCATCCAAAGGTTTAAGGATTTAAGGTCCCAAGATTTCAATATGATGTCATTGTGAGAGCCTCACATATGGTTAAGCATGGATATGAGGAGCTAATGATACCCTCAGACTCGTGGAAAAAATATTAAAGAATTTAATGGGCACCATCCAAGAGCTACATGATATAATCCCAAGGTTACCCATTAGACTCAAATGAATAGACATCATCAACTTGGGTCCTTTTGAGCCTATGGAAGACTTTAAAAAATTGAAAGAGGGTTAGGTCCCAAGCAAACAGAATCAGTATATAGGGAACTATTACAAAGGATGATCCTATTCCACCATGTGGCAAGAGCTCATATCAAGTTGCACACAATCACCAAGAAGAGGTCCAAGGTCCAAAGTTATGAAGTTCCAAGGCGACAAAAAGAGGATATGTGAGAGACTTATATACCAACAACAAAGATTCAAGTCATTGTAAAATACACGGTGAAGATATTCGAGGGTATATGAGTTGGATAGTTGGTTGTCACTGATGTTGTTGGAAAGTTGGTTGTCATTGATGTCAATAAATGTGATGGGTGTATTTGGAGAAGTCTTAAAAGTGGTCCCCTTATGGTGTAGCTCTAAGCATGGCCTTCATGGGAATATTATTTGAATAAGTCTACAAGAAACCTGTAGGTGTGGTCATGAAGCCTGAAGTTGTTTGAGGAATAAGGACATGAAGAACAATTTAAATGATCCAGGAGGCTCCCCAGGTCTAGAAAATGCTAAAAAATGAAAGTTCTCATAATTGAATGAAACCAATTCCATTGCGACCGTCTTGTCGCATTGATTCTAACCATATATTTACTTTATCAAACAGACATCCTATGTGAGAGTTATCGCACTCTGATCATTTTCCCAAACAGGTAAAAAGTCAACAGGTCAACAGAAAAAAGTTAATGCTGATGTCATCATGTTGACGTAGCATTGAGACATGTGGCAGCACATCAACAGGCTGACTGGGAAGATGACAGATCCATTCGGATGTTGAAAAGTGGCACTTTTCGGAAAAATGAAGAGGTGCCATGTGGCCCAAACATGGGTTGCCACATGGCACCCTATCATTAGATGGTTGGTTAAAAAGTTTTGGAGCTCATGGGATTTGACCCCATGACGTATGGTAGAGAAAATTCCTTGGGAAAGGTCTGAATTCCAAAGCACCAAAGGTGGGACTTGTTTTATATAACCCACATTTTATTATATAAAGTGCATATGGTGGATCGGAGGCGAAAGGGCCCCAGCCCACAGATTCATCCATTACATGTAACCACAGCTTTAAGGGCATGGGAGTCATTGCTTAACCATCGAAAAGAGTGTAGCATGGGACTAAGGGAAGATTCTAGGGGGTCGACGAAAAGGATTTGGACACATTGTAATAGCACCTATCTGCAATATAGTTTGGGGCTATGACCACCACCCAGGCATGCACCGTTGGGGGCGCAGTCTTATCAATTAACGCCATGTGACCAGTTTGTTCGGGCTAGGAGCCAGCACGCATCCCTTTGGGTTGTGTTGGCACAGGGGCAGAGCTAGGGTTCAACGCTTCAACATCTCACCAACAAAACCTTAACTACTGGCACTTTGGGCAACACCTGCAAAGCAAATGAAGTCTCACTCGAGGTAGAGGTAGGGGGGGTTGTAGGACTCAAGTGTCTACAACCTAGCTGGGACATAGATATGTGATCACAATACTTAACATAGCACTTAGGAATTAACATTCATTAGTCTTTGACCCTTATTCACATCACAGGAAAAAACCCTAATTACAGAGCAGTGCAATATTCATCAAGATCAAAATATATCTAATCATTCAACACATAACACCAAAGTATATATAATATTCATTCACATGTAAGTCACTAAGATAATATGTCATATGAATCTAACATACATAAATATTACATCACAAAGCATAAATCACATTAATAACATATCATCCACATCGCTCAAAGCAATCACAACACAAGATATACGTGGTTCACCCCAGTGTGGGGCTACACCCACCAACTCTTCTTCTTCTTATTTATTAGATTATTCTAAGCTTCTTACATGCATAGAGCCACAAATCCGACCCTGCATAGGACAGGAGATCTCCGCACACCTCGCCAGAACCTCCTTCCCTGAGTTAGGTCCAATCACAGAGCCTCTACACAGTTTGTGCACAAAGCACTTACAAAACACTTGCACTTAGCTCTGCAAGACTTAACACATTCGTGCATAAAGCCAACTAGCCATGCACTAAGCCGATCAATTACTAGTAACTACTTATTACATCACCTAGCTACTTATTTATACATTAAAAAAGGGGCCTAAACATGGGTAAGACCCATGGGCCAACATCCCTGATTATTGGATAAATCAGTATATGCAGACATTAACAGATCTCCCTAGATCCACCTAGATCTAGAACAAAACAAGACAGAACATGACACTTTCCCTAAGTTACAATCATTGAATTTGTCATCGAAGAAGGAATACGTGACATACCTTTAGATATCGCTTCCTCATGTCTTTGTTGTCCCTGCTTCGTTTCGGTAGCCTTGTGATATGAGATCTACAACGACACAAATTGACCAAGGTGAAAGAAACAATAATACATTCAATGAAGACCTAAACATGTGATCAAGGAGTCATGTAATAAAATAAAAGTAATTTTATGGGAAAGGGACATGCCACTGTATTATATTAAATGAAAGTAGAAGATACAACTAGATTGCCTTGATGTTGCAAGTTTCCTTTTGGTGGTTCTTCATTCCAACACACACACTTGCTCCATACTTGCATGAAGAAGATCCATTATGGCTTGATGGACAAATGGAGGCCTCAAGCATCAATTCAAACAGGATTCCTCACACAATTCTAAATCTATTCTTTCATCAATTCTCTATTCAATCTTGCTTAACCTCTTCCTTGAGAAACCTTTCATTATATAGGAGAAGGAGAGATGGTTAAAGGGATGAGGATGATCCCACTAAATATGAGAAGTTAGTAGGATGCCAACCATGCGAATGCCAACTCATTTTCTAGAATATCCTCTTCTGGAACCTTCGTAACCTCTTCTTCCTTTTAAGCTTTGAAGCAGGTTTGCACCCTGCTTATAGAGAAAACTGCGAACACCTCACAATCCAAGTATAGAGTAGCCTGCAAGAATCAGGGTTTTCACACTCTACAATATATGTAGCCTGCGAACTCATCTTAAAAATATGTTTTGTAGAAGAAGACAACAGTCACTTTTCTCAGGAAAAAGGTCCTTATGAGAGCCTGAACACATAACTGTAGAGACATCACCAGAGTGACCAAAATAATGTGTAACAGAATGCCCCCCAAAGTATGAGGTTGGAAATCGTGATAGCCGAAATACTTTGTAAAATGCGTGTGTGTGTCAGAAACAAGGATCACACCTAATCGGAAACCTGCAAACAATCAATCATCTACAAAATATAATACCAGTTCTGAGGTAGGCATTCTCATGCTCAGACCACAAATGAATGAAATCACAAATGTAGGCCATGGCCACCAATCATACACCATGGATCCATGTCATCAAAATGCTACATAGCCACCAGGAATACACAATGGATATATGTGTTAGAAGACTCAGATTAGGACATAGCCACACGACATACAAAGTGGATCTATGTGTTAATACAAATAATAAATACTCCATCGCAACCTAGACCAAAAAGATGAGACCCAGGGTCTTCAATCCCATCGTCTGAAAGTACAAATCTAACCATGTGATTACAGGTGTCGAAGTCGAACATGGTAGAAACCACTTGATTACCGGTCATTGATGAAAACCATTAACAAGTGTGAGGGAAATCACCATTGATGTCAATGACTCCCAAGGTACCTAAGTACAATCTGAATGAATGTGAATAAATGAGTTGAAGTTGAACACTCAGCGAAATCTCTCAATAAGGGACCAATGATGTGAATCCACTGTCGAAAGAGAAGAGACCTACCATTAAGGCATGCAGATTCTGAGGTACTAAATGATTTCTAAGTCTTATTCCCGGATAATGAGTTGGAGTCGATGGAAAAAGACTCATCATAGGAGGGCCTTGATGTATCCCCCATCAATGACATGAAATGAGTAACATATTTGAGGGTAAGTCAAAGTACAAATATGATTTGAAACTGACACAGGGAAGGCCAACATGGTAAGAATTGACAACTGCAGATGGCTGACTCAATGGAGGGATTGTTTGGAATTCTCTTGAACATATGAATGACACGACAATGGTCTAGGCAACATTGACTCAAATACGACCCAAGATATGACCTTGTAGCAAGTCAGATAAGAGACAAATGGATTTCCCAACCCGGATTCAAATGATGAACAGTGGGTGTCCTGTTCAAGAGTGACGCTTACTGCCACTAATATAAATGCGAAGGCATATCCCTTTCCCAAAATTTCCCCCACCATTTCTGGCGAGTACCTCTTTATTTTTACACAAGCTTGAGGAGGATAACATATGCTTGTTGATGTAATCTCATCCTTCGAACGATTCCCTCGGAGTATGTTTAGCGAACCCTAGGAAGGAGTGGTTCGGTCCCATAAGGGCCTTTCAATGTTTGTTTAACGAGTCCAAAGATAGAAAAATTGGGGGTTTTTCATGTTTTGAGAGTCTAAAAAACACTTAAAGAGAACTCTCTCAGTTCCTTTTTCATAAATTAGTTCGACGAGACTGAAAAAGTGATAAACTATCGCTCATCGAACATTTTCTTCAAATACTTTTATGAGCGTGAAAAGAACAAGATCGCTTGGCAATCTTTTTCGTTTTTATGGAGCATGAAAAGAGCTTAAAGGATACTCCCTTAGTTTTTTTGTTTTCATGTTACCATGACGAATACGAAAAGACGACAAAAGTATACTTAGTTGCATTCTCATGTATTTTCGAACGCGAGAACGAACAAAGACTGAGCTCGAGGTTTTTCCTACAAAACCGTAAAAAGGTATTTGTACATGTGATGGATAAAGAAGAAAAATGCTCGTAAACCGTCATTCGGGCTTCCAGGTCATCTATCTGCGAAAAAACCATACTCACAAAACCATTAGGGCAATAGGTTTTTAAGCAAAATAATAAAAATAATATAAAAAAACAATAAAAAATAGTAAAAAGGTGAATAAATATGGATGAAAAGCCCTTTTTACCATTTCATTGTTACTTTGTCAAAAAACTTGTCCAACATAGCTCTTTTTTCCCAAATTTCTTCGGTCGATATTGGGAGGTACAAGTGGTCATTTAGCAAATGGTTTCAGCCAACAAGGTAATCTCATGATTCTTCAACTTTTTCATGGATTACATTTGACTTTTATTGGTAAATTTTAGTGTTTGAGTCCATTTTGGGGCCGGTAGGTGCGCTCAAGCATTCTCGCAGGTGGGCCATTTGGGACCCGCAAGAACCTAAGGTTTTCGTAGGTGGGATTCAGTGCACCTGCAAGAATCTCGAGCTGTGTGAAAGCTTCACCTGCGAGGGCTGAAAATCAATTTTTCATGTATGTTTTTACTCAATAAAATTTATTCAAGAGGTTAAATTGAGTTGTTAACTTCCTTCTCATGGCTCCATTGCAGGTATTGATCATCACGATGTTGGAATGGAGGGAAAGAGAACACGAGGAGGATGATGCCATTGCTGGAAATGATCCGAGTACAGTTGCTGCCCTCTGGGAATGTGGGATCTTAAAAATTTTCAGGATCCAGGGCATGAGAGCCCAACTTAGGTTGTTAGAGTACCTGGTCCACATGTGGTATGTGGATAAATAAGTATTTCATGTAGGGGTCCACATGCTTACACTAGATATCGAGGATATCTATTTTCTAATGGGGTTTTCATGACGTGGATACCATGCAACTTTGACCGGAGGTAGAGGCGGTGGACTTCCTATGAGTGAGTATGTTCGCCAATATTGTGTTCCCGAGGCGGAGAGAAGCAAGGGTAAAGTCGCCATCTGGGGTATCCAAGATATGACCTTACAAACTATCTTGTTTACCATTGCACATATGGCCAGGAGCACGACTTTGCACATGGATCTCCAGAGCTATTTCTAGTATGCAATAGAGTGCACAAAGCCTCGGGTTTTCAACTGGTCGGACGCGGTTATTCATAACATGAAGAGGCAACTGACAAAGTGCAGAAGGGGTAACCTGAAATAGTTTAGGTACGGGTCAATTTTGGTGTCTTTCTTCCTTGAGAGGGTCCCACTACTGCGTCTACAGGTAGATTGGGGTTTACCGGCCCCACAGGATCCGAGGATGATGAGTGGTGTAACCTCATGGCTCGGCACGCAACAGGCCCTATAATCAAATATAACAATTCATTTTTTGACTGGTTGAGGCCCCAAATGCTGATGATCGATGACTGTGCATATGTCGGCTTGGATTTTCGAGGAGATCCGGATTTGGTTCTTCCTGAGGATGCTCAGTGGGGTGACTTAGGTTTTTATAAAATGTTTTTATGTTTTCGATCCAAGGACTAATCAAAAATTTATTTTGACGACACAGATGTGGGGCCATATCGACCTCCAGGAACATCTCCCATTCAGAGACGAGGGGAAGTGGCTCCAGTGGCAAGATGGAATGCTGAGGACTACGAGAAAATTGAACAGAACTTAGAGGGATTGACTGTAGATGTCCCAAACATCTCTATTGGCGAGATCCCGAGGCACTATCAGCGCCATACTATGGGTGTGTCCGAGTCTTTTAGTTGAATGCTTTGTAGGGTAGCCCGAGCAGTTGTATGTTACCATGAGCATCATCCGTGATGCTAATTTGTAGAAGCCATGGGCCTCATATATTTTGATATTTTGGTCTTTGGACAAAAAATTTTGATCATTATATATATATATATATATATATATATATATATATATATATATATATATATATATATGCGGCTTCTACCAGATTATTTTGTTTCGTATAATATATGTGATGTGTGATTGGTTTTATAAATGTCTTAGATGTCTATCTAACACATAATTAGCTAAAGCATAAGTCAATGTATTTAGACATCTAGGAATGTGTTGATATTCGATATAATCAAAATAACGTTCCAAGAGGCGAATTCGTAGATATACCCGCAATAAAGTAGGACTTCGGATAACATAGACATTACTTAAATGTAGAACTACTAGCTACGAATCAAGTCATATAACCAGGTGGCGGATACCAAGTGAAATAACATTAGTCAACAATTCGATGACGGCGCTATATTCTGCAATATTAATTGTCGCATGACCAAGGAAAACACCTCATAAACTGATAAGTTCGTTGGTAGGTGCATAAATTGCCCATGCAACAGAAGCAAGGTTCTGAGTACTATGACTAGCATCATCAGAGAAGCCAATGTGGGGTAGTGAAGACTCTGACATTTGAAAACCAAGCACAACGCAAGGTAAGCGGTCGAGGGTAGAAACCAAATAACGAAAAAGCACACTAAAGTAACACACAAAAGTATGATACAATAAAATACAAGAACTCATGCACATATGACCTAAGCATAGTACTTGTTTAAGTAAATCCCATTTCTAGGTTCACTCAAAGGGACACCATCGTAGTCCACTAACTCATAGGCTCCTTTCTCCAACACTCGTCTGACAATATAAGGACCTCGCCACAGCCTCAAATTTTTTGGCTCCTAGCAAATCTCGATCTTGTTCATAAAGGAGAACTAGATCACCTTCAGAGAAAATGTGTGGTTTGACATGTTTGTCGTCTTGGGATTTGACGTGTTTCTTCTGGGTTTCTATAACTAGGGTGGCATTACGATAGGTTTCGTCTAGTTGCATCAGATACAACAGATATTCTTCTTCAGCAGAAGTGTTTGGGATAAGTTCAACGGCTAGATTTAGAGATGGTATCTCACATTCAATTGGCGAGATGGCTTCTATACCATAAACTAACTGGAAAGGTGTAAACCCAGTAGCAGACTTGACAAATGTCCAGTAAGCCCACAATGCTGAAAACAACATTGTGTGCCAACTACTTTTATGAATCCCTATCATTTTTCGAAGCATGGTAATGAGGACTTTGTTTATTGCTTCAACCTAGCCATTGGCCTGTGGGTAATAAGGTGTGGAGTTTTCATGGTGAAGACCCAACTTTTCGGTGAGTTCGAACAACATAAAGTTTCTAAAGTGGCTACCGTGATCAATAACGATATCTTGGGGGACACCAAACCGAGCAATGATATGATTGAGTATGAATAGTGTTGCAGTCTTTCTCGTATTGTCGAATGTAGGCATTGCCTCGGCCCATTTCTTAAAATAATCTATGGCTACAATAATGTATCCATGCCCCCCGACCAAGTGAGGGTGACATGTCATGAAATCGATACCCCATTTCGCAAAAGGTCCAATGGAGACTACAGGGTGTAGAGGAGCAGGGTGTGATCGTATTTTGTTGTTGTATGTTGGGCAGGCATGGCATTTTTGGACAACGATAATACAATATTTGAATAAAGAAGGCCAAAAATACCTAGCTCATAAGATCTTTTGGGCAGTAGCATACCCAGACATGTGACCACCACATGCTCCAGAATGGCAATCATTCAAGTCTCTCTCAGCTTTGTCAAATGTGAGGCATCGTCGAAAAATGGAGTCAATCCCACGACGATAAAGAGTATCATCGATGATAATATACTGACGGGCTTGGTAACATATTCGACGATGGTCAGTGCTAGACAAATCAAGTCGGAAAGTCTGAGTCCGGAGATATATAATGATATCCCCATACCAAAGGTCATCGGAACTAATCAGAAAAAGGGATTCATCAGGTAATGAATCCTCTGCTACATTTTTCGTGTCATAACAGGGAAGGTCACATATCAATTCGGCAAAAACTAAGGATTTCTTGGACTTAGCACATTTGAATTCTATGTCAAACTCCTGGAGTATTACGATCTATTTGGATTATTTCCCCCCTAGAAATTGGCGTGTAAGAATGTGTTGCATAGGGTTGCAGTTGGAAATCACAATAGTCTTGCGTAAAAGGATATAGTGCCAGAAACGTTGGAAAGCTTAGACGGCTGCCAAGGCCAGTTTTTCAACATGTAAATACTTGGTTTCGGTAGTCATGAGACTCCGACTCAAATAATAGATGACATGTTCGTCATGAGAATCATCCTCCTAGACTAGAACCATAACAATGGTAGATTCCAAGGCTGTGAGATACAGGAAATAATCTCAATTGTAATTGGGTGGGAAAAGTAGTGGGGTACAGGTTAAAGTCAGTTTTAAAGCATAGAAATCTTTGTTGGTTGTGGTATGCCTTAAAAACTCAGAACCTTTCTTGAGCAGTCGAGTAAATCCAAGGGTTAACTCAGCGTAGTTTGGGATGAAATGACGTAGAAAGTTTGCCTTCCCTTGCAAACTTTGTAGCTGGCGAACTGAGGAAGGAGGAGGGAGATTGAGAATCACCTCGACCTTCAAAGGATCTACCCTGATCCCTTGACGTGAAACAATAAATCCTAGAAGTCAGTCGGATTATACAAAAAAAACACATTTGTGCGGGTTTAAGCGTATACGGTAAAACCGACATCGAAGGAAAATGGCTCGGGGGTGTGTTGGATGATCTACACAGTGCATGGAATGAGCTGGTAGGTCATTGAGATATGGTTTCACAATGTGCCTTATATCATGAAAGGCATAATACATATCACATTGAAAAGTCGTGCTGGCATTCTTTAAACCGAAGGGTAGTTTTTGGTAGGAAAAAGTGCCCCAAGGACAAATAAAAGCGGTCTTGTGTTGATCGGCGGGTATGATATTGATTTGATTATATCTGGAGAAACCATCCATCAAAGAGAAGATTTCACTCCCAGCACAATCGTTGATGATCTGGTCAACGAAAGGGGTGGGGAATTTGTCTTGGGACAATCTTTGTTAATATCCCTATAATCAACACACACACAGATCGTACCTTGTTTCTTGTTAACCAGAAAAAGATTGGAAACCCAGTCAGTTAGAGCCACAGGGTAAATAAAGCTAGCTTTAAGAAGTTTCTCAACTTCAAGCTTGATAGCAGCTGCTTTACGCGGGTGGACCAGATGAAGTCGTTGCCGGATGGGTTTAGCGCTCAGGTATGTATTAATCTCATGTACAACAATGTCGGGATCAATACCCAACATTTATTCATAGCTCCATGCGAAGACATCACAAAATTATTGAAAAAGAGACTTGTAGGTGACAACTTCGTCATTGGAACACGAAGTTGCAATATGCACATTTTCGACAACTCCAAGTTCAATGGATATGTCGAGGGGGATGATGGGTGAGATATTACTTAAGTTCTCTTCGTAGAACATATTGTGTGTACACTCGGGAACGGTAGAAATGACAACAATGGTCGACAGAGTTGAAATCCATTGGTAACTCTCAATGGGGTGTTGTTCCAGGAAGAGAATGGAATGATGATGTCCATCATCCCAAGGGGTATCTTCCATGGACATGACAAACATAATCATCTCGTCCGTAGGAAAAATGACATGGAATGGATCCGGAGATAAATCACCAAGAGAGGGGGTAGGAGGGGTTGCCGATTGAATAGCTTGATAAGTGGATTCGACCGGACTCAAAGGCATTTGGTCACCATAGTGAAGATGATCATCGGGGTTGGGTACTATCCACGGGTCATAAGACATGGGGGTTTCTCGAAAAGAGGTGGAAATCATGTTGATCGAGGTGACAAATGGATGTGGAACATTAGGTGGTGAAATGGAGAAAGTACCCATCAAAGAGGAATCTTTAAGAAGACCCACACTGACATTCGCATATCCAGGGGGTGTTTTTGTAATGAAAGGTACATTGTTGGTATGTGTATCAGAGTTAAATAAGGCCAATTGGTCCACCATACTTAATTTTCCCTGATGTGGGAAACGTACGACACAGAAAAGAATGGACACAACTGCACACATGGAATCAATCCAACTATGGCCAAGTAAAAGGTTGTAATCGAGAGGAGCGTCAAAGACCTCAACTTCAACATTGACCATTTTGCCTTCTAACATAATAGGCAATGAAGGGAGGACACCGTAAGGCTTATATCCAGAGCCATTAAAGGCTTTGAGCGTGTTGTGTGATTCGGTTAAGGGAGGAGAGACGATGGTTTTCCAGCAAGCAATAGACATGACACAAGTCGAGGCACCCTCATCAATAACTGTTCTACAAATGTTCTTGTTGGAGACAATAACTTGTATTTGAAAGGCAAGTTGAGGGGGTAACCTTGGAATGTGATCTTCCAAGTCAAAAATTATTAAATTTGTATCCGTAGGGTCGATTCCACCAATGGATTTTAACAGTGCCTTCCATTGTGTAGGACAAATCTGAAGGACTTCGAGGGCTGACATCACAGATGGTGCTTGACCCAGATCTTCTACAATACTCTAGTTCTGGGCAACACACGCATGAGGATTGAAAACAGACTTTCAAACAACACCCTTTGGGGGAGGGCGAAGAACTGTATCTAGGCTCAGTCATTCGATATGAAGAGGACAGTTGGTAGGTGGAGCCGAGGTAGATGGTTGGACCAACAAAGGAGGTATTTCATCAACCTTCTCTTTGGAGGAAGAATAATCTTTGTCTCGAGTGGTAAGTGTGACATCATTCTTCTTTGAATCACCTGTACACATTAAGACATAGGATGTAGTGGAGGGGGGAGGTTGGTCATGAATGAACAATTGGGCTTGTTGTTGAGAAGGGAAGGGTTGTAACAACATGACCAGGGTAGGCGGTTTCGGGGTCCCTTGAAGGAACTTAGTAACCTCAGCTCGTCTTAGACAATCCTTAGTGTAGTGATCATCACCACAGATAAGACAAGGGTATCAGGGTTTGCACTTATCCTTATCATCAACAGGTTGTGTTTTGGTCTTCTCAGATTGTGGATTATTTTTATCCTCCTTATTCTCACCCTTCCCTTTTTTGGAATTATTCTTTCCGACAGGGGTAGATTGAATAGAGTTCACCTCAGAAGTCTTGCCGGTGGGAGGAGTAGGAGATGGAGCATGTTGAACATTAGAAGCAAAGGACTTGGGGTTGGTGGTAGAGGCTTGTGTGGAGTGGGGTTGGGCATGGAAAGTGCCAATCACACCATCAACCGCATGAGAAGCAGTAGGAGTAGTTGAATTAGCAGTAGTAGAAGGATGAGGTGCGTCAGGGAGTAAATCGTAAAGAGTACCTGTTTGTGAGTAAACAAGGTCAAGGTATTGAGCACGACTGATCACATTTTCTTCTGTGACAACTCCACCCATGGCAATGTCATGAGTGATGTCATTCACGAATGATTTCATGAACCACTCTTCCAGTAACTGATCGGGAATCTCGAGTTTGATGAGACATCGTCTCTGTCGCAACTCATGAATGTGATCAGAGATATGAGTGGCTCTGGTTTGTTTGAAAGAACTCAAATTTTTGGTTCCTGTTTCGTAATGGATCGGTAACTGGTATTGGGTGAGGAAATCCATGGCAAGGGTGTTAAAGTCAATGAAGAAGCCTTGTGGTAATTCTATATACCACTTCGTGGCGGGACCCGTGAGAGTTCGCTGAAAAAGGCGTAATCGAATAGAGTCATCCATCAAATAATTTGATGAATACCAAAGGTGGAAATTCATTACATGATTGTTCGGGTCCTCTCCCGCTTTACCATCAAACTTAGGAATGTTGGATGGTAGTTTGGCCGGTATTGCGGGCCATTGAGGAGAGTGAATGATAGGATCATTTAAAATTCTAGATAGATTAGGGAGGTCCAAGGTGGCTAAGAAGGGTAACTGTCTATTCACGTGGGGGTACTGGTGACTTTGGGGAGGAAGTCTGGTAGCTATACCAGTAGGACCATAAGTAGTTTGCATATAATTTGAAGATCCGAGCAGATTCGTTTGTTGGTGTGGAGGCATGTAATTTATAGGGTTGTATTGGTTAGGGTTGTTCCCTTGAACAGGGAGATTGGGTCGAGTGTTCAAGCCACAAATGGGATTGGATGGACCTGTATATGGTTGGCCTGTACTGGGGGGTATGAAAGAGCTAGCTTGAGGCTGTTTCCCCCCAGTCGATTGAGGATTATTTTGGATAAGATGGTTTTAATACTGGGCCAAGGCTGCAGGTATGGTCTATCCATAGGGTGGGGTAGGTGGGGGTTGCCCTCCAATTAGGGGGTTGCATCCCAATTGGGATTTGACCTCCAAAAGGGGATTGTGTTTGGCCTCCAGGGTGAAATTTTCCACCAACAGGAATCTAGTAATTAGGTGTGAAAGACTGGGCGGTGCCATTAGGGTCAGTTCCTCCGATAGGGCATGGAAGAGACCCTATGGAAGGGGGTCGAGGAAGTGTCAGAATAAAACTAGGAACACAATGGTGCCCAGAAGGAGTGGAAATTCCAGGAGTCCTGGATGGGATTTGTGTAGGAATGGGAATAGAAGCATTCAATGCATGATATCCAGAGGGAAGTATTGGGGTGAGTCTGGGCAAAAGTGGCATGCCAATGGGGGCTTGGCTAGCCACCGTATTCCTAGTGGGAATAGTCATAGTATTTGGGACCATTGTATAATGGGCCATTTGAAGGGGGATAGTCAAGATATGGTCAGTTGGCTGAGCGTATGAACCAGGGAAATAATAGGCAGTAGTAAAAGATATCACGTCTGGATCAAATGTTTCGGGCGACTTGGGTGTGACAGTGATATCAACGCCTACTCCTAAGCCAAATAGATCCCGTCTAAAAATGCCAGTAGTCCAAAAAGGATATTGACTTTCAAGGCGTGTGAAAGGTCCAGTTGGTAATCCAAAAGAATCAATAACAATTTCGCCAGATGAATTCGCTCGAATAATACATCTCACAAAGTTGGGAGGAAGTCTCAAGCCCTCTAGAGAATCTGTAATTCAGAATTGTTCTAAAGAGTCAGTTATTTCCACTCATGGAGTGGAAATGTCTTGGACTTAACTATGTTGAGGAGAGCCCTCTGGTGAGTTGGTAGGCAAGGGTTGAGAACCTTCCAGATATTCTGGGGGTATTTCTTGCATTCTACGTGAGTGGCGTGGAGGGTCAATGGTGATCGAGATAAAATCTTACGAAAGAAAATATATGGCCAACCTATGGAAACAAATAACACGCGGTAGTAAAATCTAGGAATCAAAACCAAGAAAACAAGACCTTCCTATTCCGAAATCACTAGTTGGTGATGAAATCCAACGTCGCGACGTCGAGACAAGAAGGGGCTAGGCTAGGGTGGAAATGTTACATTGAGGACCTTCTTAACGGACTTACACCATGGTGCAAGCTCCCACACATAATCGTGGGTATACCCTCCAAGGAGCTCGAGTGAGTCTGGGCAACGTCGACTCCAGGTACTGTGAAGACTTACCCCTCCACAGTCACCTTGTGTAAGACTCTAAGAAGATAGGCTACTAAAGTTACCACAAACAACAATGATGCCTAGGGAAACAGTCGACAATCTGATCCACACGCAAGGGCAGGGTATCTAGCCCGAGATCAACTTGAGAGGCTTCCACTCATCATTGTGGGTATATCTTCAATTGACCCCCATAATACATGCAATCTCTACATCGAGATCAACAAAGCAAGGTGGGTAACTCTATCAATATCAATGCGACCTCAGGTTTGACCCTTGTGTGAGAAGGGCTTTCCAGGACAAAATGTTGCAAATGGAATTTGACACTCCCTATCACAAGATACTATTGTGTGTTTTGCGCTTTGGAGAGTGTGTCTCATTGCCTATTCCAAAGCTCTAGCCTAGCTAATATTGGTGAAAAAGAGCCCTATAAAATGTTACTAGTTGTATTTTAAAGTTGTGCAATATTATTAAAGGTTGTTGTTACTCAAGAGGGAGACGGAAATGAAACCAATGTTGTGTAAGACTTTGACCCAACAATGCATAAATAGAAATGAATGATACAAACTTTCGTTCGATGAATTCTATCTACAGCAGGGAAAAAGGAGTTTTCTGGAACAATGCAAACTACGATGTACAATTCTCTTTTTAAATGTAGTACCAAACAATCATTGACAATGTAAATTCACTATTCGTTCTCTTTCAATATTTTAACGCCAATATTTTCTGAAAAAATGATTGCTTGAAAGAAAAAGACTTTAATTTTTTTTTAGAAACCAAAAAATAGGGATGGAACTAAGAAAAGGTGAGCAACCAATGAAAATACAATACTCAACAAACACCCAAATCGATATTTCGATGGAGATAAAAAATAAAAAACTAACAAGAAAAAGTCTCTTCAAATGCACATGGACAAAGAACTTTCCAAGCAACAAGCAATCTAAAAGAACAATTAATCCCAACTTTTAATCCAATCAAAGACTTTTGACCAAACAAGCACTCATATCTCAGAATCAAAGATTATACCCTTGTTGATAAAAAGTCAAGTAAGAACTGGGAAAAATGATTAAGAAGAGTTTTCGATCTCCAAAATCCAATCAACTATAAGATTTGAAGTCAAGAAATAGTCAAACACTGGCAAAAGAAGTTCTTCCCAGGTAAACAAATAAATCTAGGCATCAAAAAAGACAAGAATACCTAATCCAAAACTTTTACAAATGAGTTCCCAGCCTAATAGTGGGGTACAGTGAAAAAATTAGGAATTCTCGCAGTCTAGACACTAGCAGGGTGCGAGAAGGTCGCACTGGACTAAACAGTAGGGTGCGAAAATGAATGGTTCTCGCAAGCTATAGAGAGGTACAGTGTGAGATCATTTGTAATCAAGGAAAATTTGGAAAAGGGACAAAAATTTTGAGTGAACTTCTAGGTCCAGAGAGTCTATATGGGTCTCCTACAGACTCAGAGACTGGTTGGCAATGAAAAAAACTAGGCTAAGAGCAAATGGCCAACAAAAAACCATAAAATGAGTCGTTTCCCCGGTGGAGTCACCAATTTTGATTATTGGATAATTCAATATATGCGGACATTAACAGATCTCCCTAGATCCACCTAGATCTAGAACAAAATAGGACAGAGCATGACGCTTTCCCTAAGTTACAATCATTGAATTTGTCATCGAAGAAGGAATAAGTGACATACCTTTAGATATCACTTCCTTATGTCTTTGTTGTCCCTACTTCATTTTGGTAGCCCTATGATATCAAATCTACAATGACACAAATCGACCAAGGTGAAAGCAACAATAATACATTCAATGAATACCTAAACATGTGATCAAGGAGTCATGTAATAAAATAAAAGTGATTTTATGGGAAAGGGACATGCCACTGTATTATATTAAATGAAAGTAGAAGATACAATCATATTGCCTTGATGTTGCAAGCTTCCTTTCGGTGGTCCTTCATTCCAACACACACACTTGCTCCACACTTGCATGAAGAAGATCCACTATGGCTTGATGGGAAAATGGAGGCCTCAAGCGTCAATTCAAACATGATTCCTCACACAATTCTGAATCTATTCTTTCATCAATTCTCTATTCAATATTGCTTAACCTCTTCCTTGAGAAACCTTTCATTATATAGGATAAGGAGAGATGGTTAAAGGGATGAGGATGATACCACTAAATCATAGAAGTCAGTAGGATGCCAACCATGCGAATGCCAACTCATTTTCTAGAAGATCCTCTTCTAGAACCTTCATAACCTCTTCTTCCTTTTAATCTTTGAAGAAGGTTCGCACCCTACTTATAGAGAAAACTGCGAACACCTCGCAATCCAAGTATAGAGTAGCTTGTGAGAATCAGGGTTTTCGCACCCTAAAATATATGCAGCCTGCGAAATCATCTTAAAAATATGTTTTTTAGAAGAAGACAATAGTCACTTTTCTCAGGAAAAAGGTCCTTATGAGAGCCTGAACACATAACTGTAGAGACATTACCAAAGTGACCAAAATAGTGTGTAACAATCCCATACCCATTACATAAACCCTAAACCCAAAAATCTCATCAAAGAGGGCGAGATCCCGTGATCTCCGCTTCGCCTGGGCACTCCATCTTCGACCAGCCTGTCGAAGTCCCAAAAGTGGTCAAACATGACCAAGGTTCTCCAAAAAATGGTCGAGGGCCAAAAGGCCCCCAAAACTCATCTGTGACTCATCCCAAGTCACTCTGATTTGAGAAATTCTTCTTCGAAGGCCTCAAGCTTGGCTTGAGTTGCCTCGATTGACTGCTTCGCCAAAGTCTCCTACTTGGCACAATCCTGAATGATTGTCTTAGTGACAGGTCCTTCCAGGCGTTGTTCCACTGTGGTGACCACTTGTTCCAGCTGTGCACCTTGTCCCTCAATCTCCTTGAAAAGTGTGCAGGCTTCATCCTGTACCGGTTGGAGTCTCTGGGTCACTTCCATGACTACTCTGGATGGCATGGACCTATTGTTGAACTGTGCATTGTTCCTGTGACCTTTTCATCTTCTTGACTGCTGAAATCAGTTTCAGTTGCACTTGCACTGTCGATGCTTGTTGCTTTGCCTCCTGAAGCTGTGCTTCTAATGTTCTTAGTTCTGGGTCCTCTGCAAGGCGCTCGTAGGTCTGCGCACTTCGGTTACTGAGTTTCTTTCATTCTAATGCCAATGCCTTGATTCTTTTGAATGCACTCCAGGTAGTTTCTTCCCTCTGATCTCGCACTTCCTACGGAGTGCTCGGCACTCCTTTCAATTCCAGTTTTTCTACTCTTGTTTGAAGCTGTTGAATGGCTTCAGCTAGCTTCCCCACTTGGTTCTCAATTCTATCTTCTTCCATCTATGCCAATCCTGGCACGGAGCGAAGTGCTCGAGCAACTGCTTCTCTAACTTCAATCTGTTCCGCGAGCAAATGATATTTCTCTCTCTGTATCTGCTCTCTGTCCTCTTCAAACTTCACTCGGAGGTCATCTTTCTCTTTCTTTGCAACTCAGCTTTTCTCTAGGGCTTCCTCCTTTGCTTTCTTCAAGTCCTATGTGGCTTGTTCTTTTTCCTCTTGTACTCGACAAAGGTGAGACTCTGTCGCATATTCTAATCTGCGTATTTGGGTAGGCTCATCTCCTACTTCTATACCCCCGGATGACAATGACGTAGTGGACACTGTGCAACTCGATTAGAAATCCTGTTGTACCCCTTTGAGCTCCACCTCGATCTTGTCATACATTGTCTCCTGTTTGGATTCATTTCACTGCAAAATGTCCTTCGATGTATATGATACAGCTATGATGATAAGGTCGATATCATCCACCGTAAGTACATTCTGTAATTGGGGCTTAGTGGCTCATGACTTCTTCCGCGCTGAGGGTTTCTTTGGGGAAATATTTATTTTCTTTGATGTCTCGGCCTCTGTAAGGGGATCTTTAGGCAGTGTCTCTTCAGCCTATTCCTACTTGTCTTCTTCCCCTTTGTCCTCTTTTTGGTCTACTTCGTCATCTCCTCCTCCTCCAGGTGACTCCGACGCAGTTTCCTCCGATGCGTTTTTTATTTCCTGCATCTCTTCCTTATTTTTCTTCTTGCTCCTATTGGGTCCATCATATTCTTCTTGGGTGACCACAGGACTTCCAATGATATCAGGGTTAGAGAGCTTCATCTGCTCAACTGGTACAAGGAATTCAGTCATTCACTCCTTAGTTATCTCCTCCATGTCTTCATCAGTTAATTTATAGTATGACTACAACTCCTCCTTGGTTGCATCCCTACACGTAGTGATATAAATGAAGTGCATGTCCACGCAGAACTTCGCTATTGGCCAGAACCAATGGAGTGTATTTGGAGTCATTCGGGGGAATGACTCAATGGCTCGCGTGAGCTGTAGATAGTAAGTATGGAAGACAACATTCGACTACCACTGCTTCGCCATATCGCTCAAGTACCAGAAGGTGGTGAACCTTACGACCAATGGTTTAGACAGCTCAACTTCAAGGAAGGTTTCTCCTTCCAGCATCTCCCAAGCGACTAAGGCAATGAGAATCAACAACCAGTCGAAGTGAAAATTGTAGCCCTGGTCTTGTGCTTCGCGACAATCTTGCTCCAACTGGTTGACGAGGTAGCTCAACTAGTTCATCTACATCCCTTCGATGCACTTTCCTGCGAGGTCGATGATGAACCCTGTGACCTACGTTGGTCTGTTCTTCCTGACAAGCTTGCCAATGATCAACTGGAAAGCTAGGTGCATTGCACCATTTTGGATGGAGGCTACCTTATATCCCCGCTTTCCTTTCTCCACGTCGCCATAGGTGTCCTTTATTCGCTGTGCCAGGGCTCGATCTGTAGCCTTCCCTAGGTAAAAATCTTGAGGGTCTAGTCCCTGTATAATCAATCCAGTGATTTTGTGGATCAGCACCAGATCTACAGTGATGCGCCTATCCAACCACAGGTACCCACCATGGAAGCACGACATGAGGACTTTAACGCATGCGTTAACCTCCTGATTTCTATCGAAGTGCGGTATCTTCATCACATTAAGGATTGTTGATCTCGCGATGTCCATGGTCCACAGCTGGGGGACTATCTTCGACTTCTTCCCTGTTGTCTTTGTTAAGTACTTATGTGGTGCGAGCATTCCATAATTCTTGTGGTCTCCTAAGTTTAAATCATTGATCTTGAGCATCAGAATCTATCCCAACTGCAGTCCAACTGTGTGTATTCCCTTCAGAAGGAATGCAGTGATCAGTGTATAGTTGAAATCTCTAGGGACGCTGTCACAACTAACCGTGCCAGCTAGAGGTGGGATATAGTCGGACAAGACTGATGGGATGAGCTTTGCATTCGCCAGGTCATCATGATGCTTACTTCTTTTCTCTGTTCCAGTTCAGGATGGCCCAAATCAAAGTGCAGTCGACGAGGATGCTTGCAATCCTCTCGTCGAAGAGGCTTGTCCTCCTGTGAACATGACCTTCTCAGCCATAAGGTCTATTAGGATTTCCTCGACAAACTTCTCTACTGCACTAAGTTCGTCTGACATGCACACTCTAGGTCAGATATCTCGGATAGGTGAATGGATGCTCAAGGTAAACAAAGTGGTTGGCGAGGTCTCAAATGCACAGCACGGTAGCAATCAATTCTCTATGGGCTCAAATATATTAGTTTTCAAAAGTGTCCCCAGTGAGATATGTGACAGTCTAAATAGACAACGTCATAACGAATTCCTCCAACGTGCAGGAATTCCTTAATCAATATGATTCCATTCGTTATGGCACGGTCCCAATGACCCAATGGGGATCTTTCCATAAATAACTATGTTTCTAGCCATTCTGGAGTGTCATTATAATAGTTGGGACGCCTCCAACGGTCATATTGCTTCACTGTGGTGAAGTGCCAGTCTGCGCTATTTTTCTATTATGGCGAGGTTCAAGTTCTGCGAGCCTTCCTTCTGTGAAGTCCTCTATGAAATCTCCTGTAATTTTTCTAGCTTTGCTTTCTTCTTACTGATCTTTCTCTCTTTCTTCCCTATGATATGTGTCTCTAGATTCCTCTTTCCATTCTTGTTCTTATATTTTCTTAGCATAGTAACTTCAAACTATTGAGGGTCGTTCATAGGGTTCAAGGGTAATACATCTTCTCTTACTGTTTCTAGAGTAGGTTCTCTTCTCTTCTGCATGGATAAGTTCTTTAAGCCTTCTTGCGTGCTTTCAACTTTGACAGCTAGGTCTCTATCCCTCAGTTGCTTCGACTTGTCCTCTTGTTATTCTATTAAGTGTGTTATTCTCCTAGCCATGAAATCCCTTAGTTCTTGCTTTTTTTGTTCTATAGATTCCTCTTCTTCTTTCCTTCAGATCTTATCTCTCTTAATCCAAGTCCTTCCTAACAAAAGCGCAAAAGGAGCGTTGTTCTCAACAAAATTAATGACCTCAAATTCTTCCTCTCTCGATGTTCCATGAGCATTCATAGGTACATGAGTAAGTATTCCACATAGGGTTATCAACTTTCCTTTAAACAATCCTATTCCTCCAAAGGAAGGAATCATAACAGGCTTTCCCAAAAATTCCCAAGTACTTTTTGGCATAATGTTCACTTGTGTTTCTACATCCAATACACAGTCTATGTTGAAGTCTCCTATTCTTGTTTCTATGCACTTCTTCTCTTTTAAGATCTCTGGTAAACTGATGTCTCTGTGATCATTCAAGGTTTCTTTATCTGCAATAATATAGTCTCTGATTCTTTCTGGTGTTCTAGCATATCCTTGATCTTTTAACCTTCTTCATGGTTTTCTTGTTTCATGTTCATCTTTTTAACTTTAGCAATCATTCTAGGACAATCCAAAACTTCATGTCCAGTAGCTTTACAACAAAGACAAATAGGACCTCTACCAGGGCATTCCTTAGCAAGATGTCTTGGTCTTTTACAATTATAACAAAGAGTCAATCCCCTCTTTCTCTTAAACGATCCCCAACCTTTCCTGCACTGCGCACTGAGATCACGGTGATGGACATACAAAAAAATCTTTATAGGATCCTACATGCATTATTAGTCCAAAAATTATTTCTATGCATAGGAATAACATATCTTTCATTAACTTTATCATATCTATTCATATCAAATCTTCTTTCTTCTAGCTGTGCCCTAGTTTTCAGACTAGTATGAAATCTAGCAAACATACCTAGATCCATTTTTTCGAAACACAAATTTCCACTTATCTTACCTTTATTAGAGCACAAAGATTTAAGATCTTACCTCTTTTCTTCAGATCTGATTCCCTTCTTAGCACAGAGATTCACAAGTCAAGTAGAATACTGTGCACTACAACAACAGATCTACGCACAGAGCTTTCTCTTTTCTTCAGTTCCCAACAATCACAGTTTCAGGTCCCAACAACAGAACCATTTGTTGGCACAGGGGCAGACCCAATGTTCAACACTTCAACAATGCACCAACAAAACCCTAACTATCGTCTCTTTCAGCAACACCTGCGAAGCAGATGAAGTCTCACCTGAGGTAGAGGCAGGGGGGTTGTAGGACTCAAGTGTCTACAACCTAGTTGGGACATAGATCTGTGATCACAATACTTAACATAGCACTTAGCAATTAACATTCATTAGTCTTTGACCCTTATTCACATCGCAGGAAAAAACCCTAATTACAGAGCAGCGCGGTATTCATCAAGATCTAAATATTTATAATCATTCAACACATAACACCAAAGTATATCTAATATTCATTCACATATAAGTCACTAAGCTACTACATCAAATGAATCTAATATACATAAAGATTACAACACTAAGCATAAATCACATTAATAACATATCAGCCACATCACATAAAGCAGTCACAACATAGGATATATGTGGTTCACCCCAGTGTGGGGCTACATCCACCAACTCTTCTTCTTCTTCTTTATTAGATTCTTCCAATCTTCTTATGTGCACAGAGCCACAAAGCCGACTCCGCATAGGACAGGAGATCTGTGTGCACCTCGCCAGATCCTCCTTCCCTGAGTTAGGTCCAAGCACAGAGCCTCTACACATTCTGTGCACAAATAACTTACAAAACACTTGCACTTAGCTCTACAAGCCTTAACACATTCCTTCATAAATCCAACTAGCCATGCACTAAGCCGATCAATGACTAGAAACTACTTCTTACATCGCCTAGCTACTTATTTATACATTACAAAAGGGGCCTAAACATGGGTAAGACCCATGTGCCGACATCCCATACCCGTTACATAAACCCTAAACCCAAAAATCCCATAAAAGGGGGCGATATCCCATGATCTCCACTTCGCCTGGGCGCTCCATCTTCGACCATCCTGTCAAAGTCCCAAAAGTGGTCAAACACGACCAAGGTTCTCCAAAACTTGGTCGAGGGCCAACAGGTTGGTGCTTGTCCACCTATATACCATATGACCCTATGTTTGCGCACATTCCCAACCCCTTTAGGCTATTTTTTATTTTTTATACACAGGTGGGTCTTTTTGCCTATATTTTGGCCTAGATTGGGTGTTTTTGAAGATTTTTTGGCCATATGGAAGGTGATTTGATCCCAAAAAGAGGCCAGATCTTTGTGGGAAGTCAGGCTTTCCCAAATGAGCCTAAAAACTATATAAACCAGGATTATTGAAATTGAGAGGGTACGTTTTAGGCAGGGAATGTAAAGAAGAATTGGATTTTTCAGCCCATTTCTCATGTTTTGAGGGGCATTTTGTCATGTATTGAGATGATTTTGTTGAGGCATGTGTGCATTTGCACAAGGAGGTCTTTTATAGTAGATTAGAATATTTTTTGTAACAGAAAGGACCCATTGTAAAGAGAACTTGAGCATCTGAAGATCAATAAAGAGGTCCTCCACTTGGAAGCAAGCCCAGAGACATAGCCAGATATTGGTGAACTTCGTTATCAAGTTCTTGTTGTCTTTGTCTCATTCTTATTATTGTTCACTTCTCTTATTTTCAGCATGGTTATTAATGGATGAACTCTTTAATCATTCACGAGGATCTAATTAATGTCAATTTGTTAAATATTCCTTCCATTTTTGGATCAAGTATTTTGGTATTAGAGATTTTGGTTGTTTTGGAAGGTTTAACAAGTGCAAGATTGGATGCTCACAAGATCCAAATATCAGAGAGGAGAAGGATCATTTGCTGAATTCATTCCTGAGATAGAATGGTTGTTGAGGAAGAAAATAATGGCTTTAGAAGGAGAACTTTCTCCATGAACCAAGAAGCTTGAAGATACATTTTTCTCCATGTCAGAAATGGTCAAAGTGTTATATGATGATTTCTTGGAGAGAAAGAAACTAGCTTTGGGAGGAATTTTAATGAAGGGAAAAAGTGAAGAGAAAGGAGAATCTTCAAAGCCTCCTCCTACACCACCTTCACCACCATCTTCTCCTTCTTCTTCCAGTTCTACTTCAAATATTAGTTCTCATTCTACAACATCTACCATACAAAAACAAACACATAAGCATAAGTCTAATATGTCTTTGTTAAAACTTGATGTGAATTTTGAGTTGCCTTTGTATGATGGAGAACTAAATGCAAAAAAGTTAGATAATTGGATAAGACAAATTGAAGTGTATTGCAGGATACAAAAAATCATAGATGAGGAGACTATGATCTAGCTTGCTAGTCTCAAGATGGGAGGAACCGCCCTTGTGTGGTGGGAAAGAAGGACAAAACAAGATTTTAAAAAGTTTGGTAAGACTCTCTCCTCATGGCTTGATTTTACATCCTCTTTACGAAAGAAATTTTATCCTCTAGTTTACATGCAACAAGCTATTATGTCATGGAAGAACTTTAGATAGTTAAAAGGACAAACTGTTCAAAGTTATACACAGGAGTTTTGAAAAAGAGCTTTATTGTTGGGAATAACATTGCATACTCAAGAGACATTGCTTAAGTATATAGGTGGTTTGCATATTTATTTACAACAAACCATTCTTATGTTTAATCCAACTATTTTAGATGAGGTGTGTGTGCAAGCTACTCATTTTGAATCTAGAGGCAAGAATGTAAATGTTGATTTTGTAAAACCATTTAAACCTACTGAAGGAAATTTCAAAGGCAAGGGTAAAGAGAAGTTCAAAGGGAAGAAAACTAATACAGTGAAGAAGGAAAAACCTACATGCACTCATTGTAAGAAAGAAGGCCATAGTGAGGATTGTTGTTGGATCCTTCACCCAGATTTGAAACCAGCAAAGTTCAGGAATAAAGGGAAGCCAAAGACTACTACAACAGCTCAAACAGATTTGGGGGCATATT
>JASDQU010011712.1:351678-412576 GCA_032191745.1 Picea mariana | reverse complement strand
TAGCGGCTATGTCCCCCTCGCCTGTAAACTTGGGCAGCTGCTTGAGGTAACCATCTGTCGGGAGGGCATTGAGAGGTTGAGGTAACACAAGGGGAGCATACCTAGTGGCTATTATAGCTTCCATTCTAGTAATAGTGGGATTAACACCAGCCATAGGAATATTAGGTGGAGGATAACTTGGAGGAGAAGGAGTTCGCGAAGGGGCTGCGGAAAATGAGTCTCGAAGTGGAGTGGGAAACAAAAGTGGGTCCAAGGAGAAAGATAATGAGCTCAAGTTAGCAGGTGCTCCTCCTTGTGCAGGAGTGGGGAAAAATTATGTGGTCCTAGGTCTACGCCAAGGTTCAGTTTCAGAGGAGAGGGGAGTGACAAGGATTTCTCCCTCCAATACCAGACCAGGAGGGGAAAACTCAGCAGGAACACTCCCGAAATTCAGGAAACGGAAAACTTCAGAAGACAGTCTACCAGGAAACTGAGGCAGAGAGAATGGAGCTTCTACAAAAGGAGACTGTGGATTACCTAGTCCGGTGGCAGCTTCTCTTTCTGATGCCTTTCCTTTCCCGCGAACTACCTCCTGATCATCTCCGGGTGTAGCTAGAGGCAGCTGAGGATTGGACCGCGTGTGTCTGCCTCTAAAAGCCATAATGGACTTGACAAGTTTGCCACAGCGGAGTCGTCACAATGGATTCGCCAGGTGCACAGCAGCAATCTTGATAATTCTAATATCTGATGCACCTTCAGAATCAGTTGATCGTTGTCGTTCAAACTCGGGGATAATTTTCAACTTCATTCCCCGGCAACGGTGCCAGAAATGTTGGCAATGGAAGTCACTCCTGGATTGCTATCAGGAGCAGAGCCCGACACCCATCAGTTTTATGTCATGTTTGTTCATAGATGGGTGATCGAATGGAAGGGAACTCAAAACAATGCGGTTCTAACTCTGAAACTAGGCCAGGTATGCATGAGCAAGCGAGGTCTTGCGTAAACTTCAGACAGTGAGTTGTAGTAAAGGGTGAATAGGTGGAAGACTTGTACAGGAGAAAAACAGGGGTCTGTTATGAATAGCAGGTTCCTAGCAGATTGTAGAAGAAGGCATTTAAACACGATATCGTATTGCACTTAAACACAGAAAACCAGAGAATACAATAATGCAACGATAAATCATTTATCATAACAGCACTGCAATAATTTGCACAAGTCGGTCGTTCACGAACTCTCTTAGCATGAGATGAAAATTAGACGGAGTAAGAAGAACTGTCTGTCATAAAACAAGAAATCTCCCATACAAAAATTCATGAGCCAAAAACTAGAATAGCAGATAAAACTTTACAGTCGGGAGCTCTGCTCTACCATCGATACTACAAAAATGGAAAAATTGCCTACATATACTCCTGAGTCCATTTCTCCCAGCAGAGGCATCTCCTCAATCAAATATGTCTTATGTTCCCCTGTCATACGCCGTTTTAATTCAGCATGGCTTACGCCAGGTGGTAGCTGAGCCCCCTTGAATGTTGACTTGGCGTGCGCAGGCTCTTCTGGCTAGTTGAGGACATAGACATGGCTTCTGTGGGAAAACCAATGCAAAGGACCATCGCGGGCAGAATTTCTGTCGGGACCTCCATACCTCGCAATTAATGAGTGAGGCGAGGTTTCAACCACCTCCTCTCTTCTTCATTCTTTCCAAGCAATTATCAGGATTGAGATCAAATCAAACCAGCACTTAGAGAACACAATGATCCCTTCTGCAGCTACACCCGGTGCTTTGGCCTTTTGCGCAGCTCCTTCTATCGCCTCCAAGTGACCACGGACTACGACCCTGTGCTTACTTCCAAAGTGCTTTCGGAATTTGCGAATGGAAGGAGTAAATCCTTGCTCCTTGTAATCGCGATAAGAGAAACGTCGAGAGGCTTAATCCGGCGCCATGCACCCCTTTGGATCAAACGGTTCTGAATTCTCCCGACAGCGTTGCGGGTCCCAAGTCCTGGACGCTCTTGCAACTTCGCGTCTCATAGAAAGGAGGAGGTTGGTCCTCCTTCTTTAAAGTTGCGAGGGGCGAGGAGGCGATGGAACCCAATTGCGCACCACGTGTCCCTCTTTGATGGATGGCTGAAAATGCTTCGTGGCCTCATGGGCCCCAGCTTCTATGCTCTCGGCATTCGTGAATATGAAATGGCCAACCTTGCTTATCGAAATCGCGATGAGCGATATACCGAGACGGCTCATTCTGGTGCCACGTTTCCCTCAAATCTAGCAGTCCCAAACTCATCTGACGCTGCAGCGGGCCCCGGATCCTGAATGCTCTCGCTACTTCGCGTATAGGGGGATGATGGAGCTTCTTTTTGCACGTTGGAGTTGCGATGAGCGAGGTGTCGAGATGGCTCTTCTTACAGTCAGGTGTCCCCTCTGGATGGACGGCTGAGATCTTTTTGGTGATATACAAGCGTTATCCATTGTGCTAATCTTGGCGCAACTTTGCCAACCGCGATTATTCGTCGATCGTTGATCTGCTCTATACATGGATCCTGGTCGTTGACGACATACTTTGCCCGCTCGCTTGATTGGAAGCCGGAAAACGAGATTTTCCCATGCTACGCTAGGGCGCTTCTCGTGTAACTTGCAAACCCGAATGCTCTCGATCCCAAGACCAGAATTATCGCTAACACTTTCTACTAACTATACTAACACTAACATTAGAAAACTCACTATATTTCTTTTTGTTGTTATAAAATTTCACTACAACCATCTAAAACAACATTAATTTGTTGCATACACTCATCTAAAGGTGGCTTAACTCACTCAAAAATCGCCTCTAGCAATTGGATATTATTATATTGGTTGTATGCTTAATTTTCATGGTCAATTGTGGCATTTATGAGCACTAATTATTGTTTTTGTTACAAATTACTTATTGTTGTTATAAGACTAGTTTATTTCTGCAATTTTCAACAACCATAGAAATCTAACTTGTCTAGTGTCTAAAAGAGGTCATTGTTGCATCATTTGGCTTGGAAGTTGTTATATATATGCTACAAAGTGTTCTTGTTTCGAGAAGGTACAACAAACTACTTCACAACCTCTTGTTCCCATTGACCTAGACCATCCATTCGGTGATCAAGATAGGGGGTGGTAGGATTGGATATTAAACTTGCTTTTTGATCCCTTGAGGTCACTAGGGAAGCCTCCCTTGTGGTGGACCTCTTCCATCACTAAAACAAGGGAAGTCCCTACTTAGGTGACAATTGTAGGTTCTTCGATTATTACACAATATTTGGGGATCTTATGGTGGGATTTGTACAAGTATAAATCCTGTAATAATATTTTGGCACCGTTGTCGAGGAGGATTGATTCATTCTCCTCAACAACATATCTTTGGTAAACTTTCTCCAAAATCTCTTATGGTACAAGTTTACTTGGTGACTCCACTGAGGGTAGTTCCCTCACCTTTATTTTGATGATCCTAGAAAGACCATTTGGTGACTCCACGAAGTTTAAGGAGGTACATTAACCCTCCTAAGGCCTACAAGAGAAGGCTTCCTCACAACTCACACATAGTAAAATCCTTGTTCATTAGAAACCTTCCTTACTCTGCAATGGCTCAAAAGCAATGGGTGTCCAATATCTTCAATCCTTTAAACATTTTTTCTATCCCAGGATACCCTCGACATATACCTCCTAAGTATGAAAAGTGGTTGCCCAAGTTTTTCAGTAATGATGTGACTATTGTCGAACAACATATGGGTAACTTTTGGGTGTTCTTTCAACTTAATCTCGTGAGTGATGACGATGAGGATTTAGTGATGAAACCTTTCTCATCCACTTTTATCGATGATTCTAGGAGGTGGTACAATTGTATCCCTAGCAAGAGTATCAAGACCATGGATCAACTTGAAGAGAACTTTCTTAAAATATGGGGTGCTAAGGAGGATCCTAACTTGTTGTTGATGTGACTTACAAAAATTAAGAAGATAGAGAATGAAACTATTAAGGAGTTTGATGCCAATTTTGAGAAGTTTCTCCAATAGATACCTAGAAAAATTCACCCTAGAAAATAGCACCTCCTTTTCCTCTACATTAAGGCTTTCCTGAGACACTTCGGGTACTTACTTGAGGACAAGGGTCCAAAGACCCTTTAAAAGGCCCAAGAGATGGCAATGAAAACTGAAGCTAATATTTCATCCTACAAGGTAGAACCTTTGTATGCCCCAAGATCCCAAGTTGAAACCAAACCAAGAATAATACACAATGTTGAGCCCACTCAAAATGTTAGCACTCCATGGGTACAAAGCATTTAAGAAGCAATAAATGACCTTGGCAAGAATCAAACCATAATGATGAACAAGATAACCTATTTAGAGAGGTCACAACAACAATCCACTAAGCCTCCTTTCAGGGGCCCACCTCAAATATCAAACCAAGCATGGAAACCTAGGGCTCCAAATGAACAAAGGGTCCCCAACACTCTAGATTCTTCAAATGGTATAAGTCAAGAAGAAACTCCTTGGTTCTTACCTTGAGGGGATTCATATTGAGAACTTTAATGCCCAAGGAGTAATGGGGAACCCTATCATATGAATGCATTTGACACCATAAACCATATCTTCATTGTATCTCCCCAAGTGTGCCTCAATATCACATCTAAACAGCTTCAGGAAGGAAAAAGGGAAGCAATCAGGAGGGCTAGGATAGAGATCATAAAAAAAACAGATGAATAATCAAGCGAGAAGCTCAAGAAGAAGGAATTACAAGTATACAAAATATGGAGAAGTTTTCTTCAAGCTCCTCCCAATGGCCCTAATCCCCATAAACTAGGACCTTCTCCACCACCAACAATCAATCCTCCTCCTAGTCCCACTTTTCCAAAGACCAGTGACATTGACTTTAATATTGACATAAATGGCATCCTGGAAAAGATCAATGCACCTATACCTTTGACAAAGATCATTATGTTGATTTTTCAATAAGTAAGGTTTAATCATGAAGTTCATTCCTTTTTAGCATTTAACTTAAACCACAAACAATTATGTTGCAGCAACCAAAATGACAAGAAGAAACACCATGCACAAGAACACAAGAAGTATCCTGGGAAACCATTCTCAACAAGAGAAGAAAACCCAGCCAAATCCTTTGTTATATTCTTCAAGAGAAATACCTTCACCAACAAGAAAACCTAGCACACAAGAGGGTGCTTGCAAACCCTATAAGACTAGCACCAATGAGAGGTGCACACTTTTCCCAAGAAGATGTACTTGCTGAAATTTCCAAACTCACACAAAAGATATGATTCCTCAATGGGAGATTTACCTTTACTTATATTAGATTTGACCTGTCAAGAAAAGTGTCTATTGGCACAACACGGTCGACCTCTCTATCTCATAATATAATTAATATTAACCATATTAATTATCTTTTACATTAATTATCAATTACATTAAGGTGTGGTCGACCTGTACCCTTTACATTACAATTAGGGTTGCAAGCAGGTCTGACTCTTGAACAATATAGCAAGGGATCTAATACACCCACTACTACTCAGCCACTAGGGGCACATGCATAGATATTTCCATATCTCTATATCACTACATTACACAGGAGAACCACTCCCACTAGTGCTCATCCACTAGGATCATGTTCACATATGCTCATCCACATGCACGTCCACTCAACAAATATTATTTCCCACTGCATTACACATGAGAGTCATCTAGAGTTCATCATCAACTCTATGCTCATAGGAGGCTAATACATCATCTTCATTTCTGTCTCATGATGATTCACCCATCACTTTGGTAATTCACACGTTCACCTTGTGCTCAGCCATAGGCACGTCCAACTCTGTAGATCTCCTTTCTCACTGCGTTACACAGGAGAATCATCTGGAGTTCTTCTCAACTCTCTGTAAGGAGGATGCCATCTCTATGTTCCATCTCTGTCTTAGATAGGAACCACACACCCCTCTCAAGGGCTCTCTATCAGTTTTGTGTCCTTGAGAATGTCTCTCGTAGTTTCAATCATCAACACTCCCTCTCAGCTAGGGAGGCATTCTCCACCAGGCCAAGTTTCTCACAGAAATACTCGAACTTTGTCTTGGAAAGTGGTTTGGTGAAGATATATGTGATATGTTCATGAGTAGGAAGATATTGCACATGTATTTTCTTCCTCTGAACCATGTCTCTGATATAGTGATACTTTATTTCAATGTGTTTCGATCTATCATGAAACACAAGGTTCTCGGAGAGCTTTACACAACTCTGGTTATCACAATGAATAGTAGTAGGATCCATCTCGTGATCGAACAAGTAATTAAGAAGTTTGTGAAGACACACTGCTTCGCAGACTGCTACACTCAATGCAATGTACTCTGCCTCTGCGGTGCTTAATGCCACTGAGTTTTGTTTTATACTACACCAGGAAACCATGGCAGACCCCTAAAGGGAAGCAACAACCAGAGGTGTTTTTTTTTTGTCTATTGCGCTTCTTGCCCAATCTGCATCAACATAACCCTATAGGCTCTAGTCTACACTGGAGGCATATCTTAGGACATAACCAACTGTGCCTCGTAAGTATCTCAATACATTTTTTGTAGCTATCTAGTGTGTCTGTCTCGATTGGCTCATAAACTGGCTAAGCACATTTACTGCATAGCAAATGTTTGGTCTGGTGTTAACCAGATACATCAGTGATCCAATCAACTATTGGTATAAGTGTGGATCTACATCTTTTGAATAAGTATTACTCATTTTCTTCAAATCCATTTCCATTGGAGTGGGCATGGATATGCATTATGTCATGCCAAACTTTTTCAGTATCTCCACAGTATATTTTCCTTGACTCGGGAAAATCTCATTTGTCTTTTTCCATACTTCTAGTCCCAAGAAGTAATGCATCAGCCCCAAGTCCTTCATTTCAAATTTAGCATTCAATGCTCGTTTTCATTTAGTAATGAGTCTCTCTGAACCAATGAGGAAAATATCGTCCACATATAGGAACAAATCAAACACTCATTGCCATCAATGTGACAATATAAGTTTGCATCAGCAGCACTTTTTTTGAATCCCAAGCTCATTAGAAATCCATCCATTTTCTCGTACCAACCACATGGTGCTTGTTTTAGACAAAATAGGGCTTTATTTAACCTACATACATGAGATCTTTCGTTGTGTACAATGAATCCTTCTGGCTACTCTATATAAACTTCTTCCTCAATTTCACCATTAAGAAAAGTTGTCTTTACATCCATTTGATGTAGCTTCCAACCCATGGAAGCAGCTAGTGCAATGATAGAATGGATGAAGGTGTATCGGGCTACTGGAGAAAATGTCTCGTCATAGTCAACTCCCTCTACTTGTGAGAACCTCTGGCCACAAATCTTCCTTTGTATTTTTTTATGCTTCCATCAATTGCATGCTTGATTTTATAAATCCATTTGCAAGTCACTACAACCTTTCCCTCTGGTCTTGGAACAACCTCCCGTACATCATTTTTCAATGTATATTAGTATTCTTCAGTCATGGAATATTTCCATACTTTTTCACCCGAAGCTTATCCATGACAAGATGGCTCTGAGTCAATAATGTGGGTCATGGCTGAAAGGTATCTTGATAATCTCTTTGGTCTCTTTCTCTCTCTGGTTGTTCCTTGTGGGGCGTTATGCCCTTCTGCTTCTTGTAGAGTTTGTCGGGCCCAAGCAGGATTTTTATGTGCAACTGTAATATCTTTGGGTATGTTGCTTGGATAAATTGGATTAGTTGGAACAAATGGATCAACTAGAGCTATTGGATCAACTGGAATAATGTATGTCTCCCTCTGAACTGATGAAGGGAGAGAAGGCATTATCTCACTATCAATTTCCATCTGCGCTTCTCTGGATTTCTGGAAGGCTACTTCTTCTTCAAAAGTAGCATCTCTACTTACTTCAATTTGTCTCTGAATAGGAATGTATATTCAATATTCTTTTGAGGATTCATTGTATCCTACAAATGTGCCCTTTCTTCCTGAAAGTTCTAGCTTTGATCTCTTTTCTTTGGGTACACGAAAATATGTTGGAAATCCAAATATTTTGAAGTGTCCAATCTCAGGCTTCACTTCGGTGAAGGCTTCTTCTGGAGTAATGTTCTTCGAGATCTGATGAGGAGTTATGTTTTGAACATATATTGTTGTCATACATGCTTCTGCCCATAGATTCATAGGTAGACTCTTATCATGTATCATTGCTTTGGTTGCCTCAATGATAGTTATGTTTTTCCTATCAGTAACCCCATTTTGTTGAGGGTTGTAAGGAACCATGAAATCCCTCTTGATCCCTACTTCAATACAAAAACTGTTGAATTCTTTTGAGGTGTATTCTCCTCCATTATCTAATCTTAATATCTTCATTTTTATTTTGGTCTCGTTCTCAACCTGAGCTTTGAATTCTTGAAATTTTGCAAGGAATCCATCTTTTTTCTTCAGGAACTAAATACGAGTTTTCTAGGAATGATCATCTATGAAGAGTACATATTATAAGTACCCATTCATAGATGAAAAATTCATTGGCCCACATACATCTGAATGTATCAAGTCCAAGATTTCCTTGGATCTATTTTCACTGCTTGAGAAGGATATTTTAACATTTTTTCCAAGGGCACAACCTTTGCAAACACCTTTATGATGAATCTGTATTTCTGGTAGACCTGCTACCATTTTCCCTTGATATGGAAGAGCTCTATAATGAATGTGAGCAAGTCTTATATGCCATAGCTCACTCAAGCTGATAGTTTCATGTAGCAAGGCTTGGACTGGTTTGATGGTTAATCTGTACAAGTTGTTTTCTTCGACACCAATTACCTTGGCAGAATTTATATGAGAGTCTTTGTGTCGTGCAATAACTCTTCCTTCTGAGAAGGTAATCTTGTAGCCTTTGTCCTCCAAGGTAGAAATAGAGACAAGGTTCCTCTTCATTTTGGGTACATATAGTACTTCCTTTAATTGAAGTTGCATATCTGAATCTAGTTGGAAGGTAGAAGTTCCAAATCCTCTCACATTATATATGGCATCATCCTTGAGGACAACATGTATATGTGTCTCTTTCTCAACGAAATGTGTTAGGTGATATCTAAGACCAGTCATGTGCCTGGAGGCACCATTATCAATTAAACAAGTATTATCATTGGTAGGGACCATACCCGCTAGTGCTGAGATGTTGATGTATTTATTTCTTTGAGGTCTTGTCCTCCTGGAACTAAGTTTGCTTGAACCATCAAGCTTGCCTCCCATCATGATTTTTCTCATTTTTGGATTCTTCACAAACCCTTGTCAGTTAGGCTAGAAAACCTAACGGATAGGCTAGGCTATCACTTTTTGGTTTTGTTGACTCATGATTGCCAAAAATAATCCTTTGAATGATATGATAGCCCTGGTAAGCTGGATAGCTTCTTCAAGGAGTTGCAGAAACACAATTCTGAAATTTTCTGCAGAAATTAGCAAAACCTAGGGCCAAAAAGTCAAAATGATCAAAATTGTAGTTTGAGACTTGTTGGAGGTGCGTTGAAGTAGTTTGTACACACCTATGCCCTTTTTAGCCCCAAAGTCCAAGTGCCAAGTGCTGAAAACCCCCAGAAGAGTAGGTCGTACAGATTTTCTGGGAACCCTAGGAGGGTCGTACGGTTTCTGCAGAAGAGAGAGAGGATGGATGAAAGTTGTTTGTGCAATGGGTTCTTCAAGACCTATGCTCTGATACCATGTTTATTTTTCAATAAGAAAGGTTTAATCATGAAGTTCATTCCTTTTTATCATTTAACTTAAACCATAAACAATTATGTTGCAGCAACCAAGATCATAAGAAGAAACACCATGCACAAGAACACAAGAAGTATCCTGGGAAACCCTTCTCAACAAGAGAAGAAAACCCAGCTAGATCCTTTGTTATATTCTTCAAGAGAAAGACCTTCACCACCAAGAAAACCTAGCACACAAGAGGGTGCTTTCAAACCTTATAAGACTAGCACCCAAGAGAGGTGTGCACTTTTCCCAAGAAGATGTACTTGTTGAAATTTCCAAACTCACAAAAAAGACATGATTCCTCAATGGGGAATTTACCTTTACTTATATTAGAATTGACATGTCAACATAAGTGTCTACTGGCACAACATGGTCAACCTCTATATCTCATAATATAATGTATATTAACCATATTAATTATCTTTTACATTAATTATCAATTACATTGAGGTGGGGCCGACCTGTACCCTTTACATTACAATTAGGGTTACGGGCAGGTCTGACTCTTAAACAATATAGCAAGGGATATAATATACCCACTAGTGCTTAGCCACTAGGGGCACATCCATAGGGACCTCCATATCTCTATCTCATTGCATTACATAGGAGAACCACTCTCACTAGTGCTCGGCCACTAGGATCACATTCACCTGTGCTCGTCCACAGGCATGTCCACTCAATAGATCTTCTTTCCCACTGCATTACATAGGAGAGTAATTTGGATTTCATCATCAAATATCTGCTCAGAGGATGATAATACATCATCTTCATTTATGTCTCATAATGATGCACCCAGCACTTTGGGAATTCACACGTTCACCTTGTGCTCAGCCACAGGAACATCGAACTCTACAGATCTCCTTTCTCACCGCATTACACAAGAGAATCATCTGGAGTTATTTTCAACTCTCTGTAAGGAGGAGGTCATCTCTACGTTATAGATTTGTCTCATATATGAACCACACACCCCTCTCATGGGCTCTCTTATTAGGTTTGTGTCTTGGAGAATGTCTCACGTAGTTGCAATCATCAACACATTAAGATTCCTTCGATGAGAAATAAAGTTGAGAAGTTCTTTAGAGTGAAAGGTGAACTTTTGGACCCTCCTATAATGTTCCAAGCTAACCATTTTATACCACAATATGACGAGCACCCACCTTTATTTATCTCCATGCAAATGAACAATAAACAGTTGAACAACTGTATGCTTGACTCAGGAGCGGGTGCAAATGTCATGGCCTTGAAGGTAATGAAAAAATGATGTGTGGAAGTCACAAGGCCTTATAGAAATGTCTATGAGATTGAATCAAGGGCCATTCCTACACATGGTGTAACAGAGAACGTAAGGGTCTACCTTTACCAATATCCCAAGATATTTTTCCTAGTGGACATTGTGGTCATAGATGTCCCAGATTTTTGGAGAATGCTCTTATCTAGAAATTTTGTTGCAACGTTGGGTGGCACGTTACAAATGGATTTGACTTATGCTACTATACCCATGGATGATGATACTAATGCCCACTTGCCCAACTTACCAATGGTAAAGGATCATGTTGAAGAAATTGACCTTGACCCGGAAACCAAGGATCCCTTAGAGGAACTCCCTAAAAAATTCAAGGGGCCCCTTCCGAAGTTTTTTCCAGATGACCTTCCTTTCGCCTAATAAGAAGACTTTGATGATATAGAGTGGCCTAAAAGGGAATATTAAAAACAAAAATTAGATAGGTACAAAGACAAAGAAGTTGGCTTCGTCACATTATTGAAGAAGGGTGATAAATAATTGTTGATTAGACCGAGCCAAGATGATGTTCTTACAACATAATGCCACCCTCATCCCTCGAAAAAATATACCAAGGTAATACAAGAAACAATTGATCTCAAAGGAGGGGATTACAAACCAGAAGATTTGGTCTTAGAGTGGGATAAAAGGAAGGGCCAGACTGATACATGTAAGGATCTTGGGAATTTTGTCTTGGCCCCTACAAGATTGGAATCCGTCAATGATTCCTACTACCTATCCACATTGTATGAAAGGAGACATCCATTACCTATTAGTGGGTCCCTTCTCAAGCCCCATCATAGGGAAGGGACTTGAATTCTTCATCTAACATAGTTTAGGGTAGGTAGGTTAGGCCATTTGCATATTGCATTTCATCTATATATATGTTTCATCGTGCATTCATGATAGTATAGTCTTGCGTTTTCTTATATACATGTTTCATTCTCATTTTTATATAATGAATACATGTTAGAAAATTACACTTGGTACCTATTGGTTTATCATTTTGTAGCTAAGGAAATTTTTCTTGTCAACATGGTTTTGGATTTATCACTAACGTCGGTAGATCACATCCATCGGCAAATACTTCTAAAGGATTTTGTTGGTTGAAGTGAGTGCGGGATTGTAGGTCTTGAACAACCAAAGATGTTGAGGTTCTTATGCGCTCTATGATGAGCACATGTCCCTATGTTGGAGGTAGATGTTACCTCCCCATGCATAGGGGTAGCTAGAGGAGATCATGTCTTGTGGCCCACAATGGAGAACATGATCCCGACCATGATGATGATCAACATGTCCACATATGGTAGCCCAATAACCACCCTCATTCACCTTTATGGCTACAGGTCAACCAAGGCTCATCACATTTGAGTAACCCAAAGTATGGGAGATGGTAAGGTATCATCATCATCAGGTATGTAAGTCCTTATTTTATGAAAAGTGTTGTGATTAATTTTTCGATCTTGTAAATGAGGATCTTTGATTAAAGTTGGATAATGGATCATTGGTTTGAGAAATTATGTCATTTACCTTGTTTCACCTTGGTGGTTAGCTTCTATGCTCTAGCTCCATGACATCACCACCCAGGGAAAAGGGAGTACTACTGGGGTGCCCTCACAAGGGTAACATTTTGTTCCCCACCATAGTTAAAACTTTCCATCTTGGATCCTCTCATAGTGTATTGAGCTTCAGAAATGGGTCATGGTCCATTATCTCACGAGAAGAGGGGTTGAAGGCCCAAACGTTGTTTTGAAACTGTTATGAAAAGAATAAGAAAATGATGTTAAAGAAATAAAGGAATGATATCAAATAGGCCTAACAAAATCCAGTCCAAACTTGAGTTCTACTCGTTCAGTGCTCACCCTGGTCCAAAAAAGCAATGCTAATGACTTGAAACCTTACAAAGGGAACTTGCAATATAATAAAGCAGGACTTACAAAAAAGGCAAATAAGAGGGATTGGAAAAGATAACACATAAATATGGGGTAACTCAAGAGAAATTTCACCCTCCAAAAAGATGCTCATAGAAAAGGATTCATTGACACCATTAGCCATGAAGTAATCCCTAAAACCATATCACTATCACACTTACTCTTGAAGGATTTTTACTTTCAATTGTCACTCGCGGGACTTATCCCTCTACTTGGATTATTTTATTTCCTATCTAGCTAGCACACCTAATAGGGTTGGATGAAGGCCCTCACATACTTAAACTTGGTAACTCACATGGGGTTCTGGGCTGGTGTGATTGTTTAAGGGGATACGGAGGTGAATTGTCATACATGGTTTATATCTTAAGTTGCAGCTTACTTTGCATGTTTTAAGGACTAATGTTTCGTATGAACTTTGGTAACCATGTTTTATACTTTGATTTGTTTTAGATGGCCCAGACATGGTTCTTTAAGGGACGTCTTGAGCTTGTACCCAGGACGTTGTGCCTTTATTACAGGACCTTGGAACATGTGATGGAGAGTAGTGGGTCATCCAATGACTCACCACCCATAGATATTGGCTCTCACATACTCAAAACCTTGGATGATGGGCAGATGGGCTTGGTTAGAGAAGATCCAATCACTATGACACATTGATAGGCTAGAATCCCCACCGGCTGGGCAGAGTAACCTAAGGCATATTTACCCATAGGATGGATGATGTTGCAGCAACAGTGATTTAGACATCATTCAAAGATGAGATGTAACCCTCCTCTCCTTGGATGTAACACCTTGAGACCCTTGACGTCATCTTCTTGACCTTGATGCCACCTTATAGGGTTTGATGGATGAATGGATACCAAAGATGATTTGTAATGACCTTGGGTGAGGAGACACCTCACTTGACATTTGCTTCACCTTGGAGGATGCCACGTGGACTTTGGAGGCCCTACCTTAGCCTTTGGAGGCTTGATGTTACCCTACTTGGCCTTAACATCTGACATGTGTGGGCCATTTTGATGTACGTTTGCATTTTATACACATTGTAAAGGTTAAATCAGGGATTTTCCCCACTTTAATTATAAACTTGGTATGTTATGTGGACAAAGTGAGATGTTAGGCCTCATATAAGAAGGCTAGTGGATCATCCCCGACCACCGAACCCTATCGGGTAACGCTACCCAAAGAACCTTAACCTTTCCTTTACTGCTCTGATACCATTTTAGTGACATTCTCAGCCTTAAACAGCAGGCCAGGCCATGCCACTGAGTAAATTTACAGAAATAATCACATATAAAACTTAATCGAAAGATAGAGATAACATATGGTATTCACACTTATAAATATATATCTATCTAATGCAATTAAACAAACATCAATACTCTACTCATACATGTGTTCATGCAAAAGCAACATTTAACACATACATGCAACATATGTATATACAGGAATTACTCATTGATTATAATGCAAATACAAATACACAACTTACAACGAACTAAGAGTACTTATATTTTAATATATGGCCATTAACTACGTGCAGACCTTCCAAGAACCTCCTAGTCTTAGACCACGTTTCTCATCACGCTCAGCAGTGGGTCACCCCCAAGCTGGGACTAAACTCCATCGGGGAAGGGAGTTCTAGGCTTGGCAAGGACAACAAGGAAGTTGCACAGAATAATGGGAAGGATTTTTTATCCCAGGAACAACTTATGCCCACAACCCACAGACCCTCATTCCCCACATGCCTGCTCCACCCCAGGAGGGTACACCTTAATTAATACAAGTCCATCGGATACTACACCTCCCTTACCTTGGGCTTCAGCAACAGGCTAGACCAGAAGTCTCAGAGTACTGTAGTTGCTATGGGACTCCCTTCCAGGAGAAATCACTCCCTAGAAAACTCTCTCACCTGGGAGAATTGCTCACATGCCTGACAATCTACTTCTTCAATTTAGCTCCTAAGCAACAAGCAACAACATTCAGCTACACACGGGTGACGGTAGCAACAGAAAACGAGTATGGACACCGAAAATGGTAACAAGAAAACGCTAAGACACAGCACGGCTCAGGTGAATACAATTGTGTCGGGCTTCACAGGAGACACACGAGATAACTCAAGTATGACTGCAAGATTCCAAAGGTGCATGCTAGATATAGAGGCGATGATGATGGAGAATTGGTTCAATGAGAGAATCTCTAGTCAATCAGGAAGGTGACAGACTTCTAGAGAATCGTAAGGGTCGTGAGGAAACTCGAAACTGGTCCAAACGCAAGAATGGAAACAACGCACCCCCCGAGTAGCAAGTGAACCCCCAACAAGTTGGCTTTCCCAGCTAAAAACGGGATGTGCCCTGGTTGACACATGTCTTCCTGAAGCCGCATGAGGTCAACTAATCTCTCATTCTCCTTTTTTCTAGGAACTTAGGACAACATAGCTTATGTCAACCATAGCCTTTGGGAAATAATATTAAAATATTATTCCCTTAGAGGTAAGCCCTATAGATTAGCCCCCTAGGCCTAGACACTTATCCCTTTTCCCTTACCCTACCTAGTGGAGCTTAGTCCCCCATAACTCTTCTTCGTGGTCGGTCTACACGCAACAGTGTAATTTTATTAATGATGTGAGTGTTTACATATACAAAATCAGGCTCATTGGCCTTAGCATTTGGCTCACTAGCCTAATAAACACATAATTCTCTCATCTTATAACCACTCAGCTCACCAGCCTATAAACATAATTACAATTCAGCAAGGGCTCAACCTTGGGGTGTTATTTTTCACTGTCCTCAGTGCAACTTATTTACACCATAACAGAAAGATTTCCAAAATCTTCAAAAATATGTGGGTACTCTACCTGCATAGCATCTTCGTGCTCCCATGTTGTATCCTCGGGATCGTAATAGGTCCACTGGAATTTTATAAGCCCTATGGCTCGATTCCATAGCTTCTTTCTTTTCCAGTCCAGTATACATATCGAATGCACCGGCAAGATGCCTTCTTGCTCCACCTAAATCACATTCCAATCAATAACATGATTAGCATCAGGTATATATTTATTAAGTAATGAAACATGAAACACATTATGTACAGTAATGGATGCAGGCAATGCAAGCATATAAGCTACCGGTCCAATCCTTTCTATGATTTCAAACAACCCACAAAATCTGGCTGCCAACTTGGAACAACTTCCCAACTTCAGGGAACTTTTGTTGGCATTCACCTTCAGGAAAACATGGTCAGCCACTTTAAACTCTCTCTGGTTTCTACCTTTGTCTACATAGATTTTCTGCCTGTCTTGGGAGACCTTCAAATTCTGTTTAATTTTCAGCATTTGCTCTTCCATTTCCTTGAGCAACTCTAGCCCAATTATTTATCTATCAATTCGGTTGTCCTATCTTATTGGTGTGTTTCACTTTCTGCCATAAAGTGATTTGAATGGGCTCATCTTCAGTGATGCTTGATACCCATTGTTGTAGGAAAATTCTACCAAGTGTAGATAATCTTCCCATTTAGAAGGTTTGTCCATCACATACATCCTTAACATGTCCTCTATCACTTGGTTCACCCTTTCTATTTTCCCATTAGACTAAGGATGATAGGTTGTGTTGAAGTTCAAATTCGTTCTGAACCCTTTGAATAACCCTTTCCATAACTTTGAGGTGAATTTCAGGCCTCTGTCAGACACAATTGTCTTGGGAATATTGTGCAAGTGTGCTACTTCCTTCATATAGATATCAGCAACATTAGTTGTCTTGTGAGTAGTTTTCAATGGAATAAAATGGGTAGCTTTCGTAAGCTTATTCACCACCATCATGATGGAATCATGTTGCTAGCCGGTTCTGGGCAATCCTATGATGAAATCCATTGTCACCACTTCCCACTTCCACTCAAGAATGGGTAATGGTTGTAGCAAACCTACTGGGTGCCTATGTTCAGCATTGACCTTCTGACACTCCATACATCTGGCGATGTATTCTGCAATTTCCTTCTTCATACCTGGCCAAAAGTAGTGGCTCTTGACTACTGCCACTATTTTTTGATATCCAGGGTGCCCAGCATAAGGCACATTATGCATTTCTTTCAAGATCATAATTCTCAATTCTGGGAAATTAGGTACATAAATTCTATTTTTGTACAGTAGTGTTCCATCAGCTTCCAATTTATAATTTTCCACTTTCTGTAGCATCTCACCTTGTTGTAAATTTGCTACCAATTCCGTGTACTGCAAATCTTCATTTGTAGCTTCCAAAATTCTACCTTTAATATTAGTTTGATAAATGTTAATGGCCATAGCATGTAGTTCATGCACTCTTTCGTTGAGTGCATCAACCACTTTTTTCTCCTTTCCTTTGATATGCTTGATAGCAAAGTCATACTCACAAAGGAATTTCAACCATATACTCTCCCTAGTATTCAAAGTTGGCTGATCAAACAAATACTTCAGACTGCTATGGTCTTTCCTAAGTTCAAACCTCCTTCCCATGAGGCAGTGCCTCCATTTCTTCAAGGCGTGCACTATGGTTGCCAACTCCAAATCATGAGTTGCGTAGTTCTTTTCATGATCCTTCAGCTTTCTAGATTCATAACATACCACAAACCCATTCTGACTGAGGACTCCTCCCAGTCCTTCTTTGCATGCGTTTGTACACACTACAAAATCTTCATTTGGATCTGCAATCCTCAGGATTGGAGCACTGGTTAACAGTTGCTTCAATTGTTGGAAGCTTCTCTCACATTCTTTTGTCCATTAAAATTTATTCTCCTTCCTTTGTAAGAAAGTGATGGGGTGAGCTATCCTTGAGAACCATGTAATGAACTTTCTGTAATATCCATCTAGACCCATAAATGATCTGACTTCTATCACATTCTTAGGCATTGACCATTCTCTGATGGCTTCTATCTTCTCAGGATCCACGCCTATCCCATCCTTTGAAATGATATGTCCCAAATAATGGATATGATTTTGATAAAATGAGCACTTTCTCAATTTGGCATACAGTTTGTTCTCCTTTAGCACCTGCAACACCATCCTTAGATGATGTTCATGCTCTTCCTCCGACTTGGAATACACCAGGATTTCATCCAAAAAGACTTTGACAAACTTGTCTAGATATTATCTGAATACACCATGCATTAGGCACATGAAAACAACAAGTACATTTGATAACGCAAATGGCACCACTGTGAATTCATAATGACCATACCTTGTTCTAAAGGCGGTCTTGTTGATGCCTTCATCCTTTATCCTTACCTGATGGTACCCTGACCTAAGATCTATTTTTGAAAATATCTTGGCCATCCTTCAACTGATCAAAGAGATCATCAATCCTTGGCAAGGGATACTTGTTCTTTATAGTAAATTTATTCAATTGTCTAAAATCAATGCACAATCTCAATGTCCCATCTTTCTTCTTCACGAACAAGACCGGGTCACCCCAAGGTGACACACTTGGGCATATATACCCCTTCTTCAGAAGTTCTTCAAGCTACAATTGCAGTTCTTTCGGCTCTGGTGTACTCATTATGTAAGGATTTTTTGACATTGGAGTTGCTCCAGGCATCAAGTTTATAGAGAAATCAATATCTCTCTTCGGGGGTAGTCCAGGTACCTCCTGGAATACATCTTCAAAATATTTTAATATTGCATGGTCTTCAATATTTGACACCTTATCCTTAGGTGCTTCTTCCATATGAGCTACAAATATTTGGCAGCCCTTCCTGTAACACTTTTTCAGCTGCATTGTTGAGATTTCTCTCACAGTAACTACCCTTGGGATTCCCTACACTTTCCTTGGGTTTCCTTCCTCATCCAGGCAAGTAAATGCCTTGTTACGACAGTCTAAGATGGCATGGTGTTGGTCCAACCAATCCATCCCAATTAGACAGTCATAGGAACCTAAAGGTAAGATGTTCAATTCAACCCTTGTGCTCAGTCCATTCATGTCCACTGGACAAGACTTAACCAACTCAACAACCTTTCTCTTGGATCTTGTAGCCAGTTGCACTAACCAAGATTTTCCATGATTGCTTATTGGCAAATGCAAACTTTCCACCATTCTAGGATCTATATAACTATGACTAGCTCCTTAATCAATTAAAATAGTAATGGTTTGGTTGTTGATCATACCTTCCACTTCAATCATATGTGACTGATATTCTTCCTGCTTGTTTTCTAGGGTTGCGTAGATCCTTGGTACACTTATACCCATGTCCTCCACTATTTTTGCCTGTTGAACATTGTGTACATCTCTCACTTTGTCATTTATGTGGGGGCAATATCTGTACCTATGATTTCCTTTACAAACCCAACATTCCATAGTTGGTTGTCTTGGCATTTGCCCACCTACTTCAACCTTCCTGGGATCTCTAAAAGATGGTTGTCCTTGAAGAGTGTTCCTGAAAAATGGTGGTTTGCTTTCCTTCTGCCTCTGCTCCCTCTTAAAATTATTCTTGTCTTCCCAAGCCTTTCGAAGAGTGGGCTTTTCTCTTTGCTACTCATATAGGAATTTTTCTCTCCTTATAGTTTATTCCATAGTTTTTGGGTCATCATACTAGATATTGTCACTGATGGAATATGGAAGCCTACTCAGATACCTTTGAATCTTAATTGTACCATCCTTTATGAAGGGGACATATTTCAAAAACTCCAATAATCTTCTTTCATACTCATCAATGGACATACTTCTCAGCTTGAGTTCGAAGAACTCTTTCATTTTCTTGTCATAATACCTCTTAGTTAAGTACTTATTTTCAAAATGTCTCTTGAATTCCCTCCATGTAACATTATTCTCTCTGACTTGTTGTACTTGCACAAGTTGATACCATCATATGGATGCCTTTCCTTTAAGTTAGTAAATGGAAATTCTTCCCTCTGCATAAGAAGAATAGTTATGTAGTTGGAAATATTTCCTCATGCCCAGTAGCCATGTCTCAGCATCTTCATCTTTCTTGTGTTCTCCGTCAAAAGTAAGAGGCTTGATTTTATTCATTTCACCCTTCAATTCATCCACTTTCGATTTCCTATGCTTTCTGGTAGGAGATGAACTTGAACTATTGTGTTCTCTCTTATTGGAATGTTTTGGGGAGTGACGGTAATGCTTGCTAACGCTTCTTGATCTTCCTTTCTTCTCAGGGGTCCCGTGACTCCCTATTTTTCTTGAGCCACTCTCCTTTTCTTTTCTATTATTTCCAGGCTCTGTATCAACTTTATGTTGAATTCTCCCTATTGTTCTCTGGCTTTCATGAGATTTTTGTTATCTTGTCTGTGATTCTGGACATCTTTTTGCAACTTTTCAATGATTTTCATCATGTTTCCTTCTTTATCTATCTCTTATCCATGCCCATTGGAGTTCAATCCTTCAACTCCCAAATGGACATTCATTCCTTTGGTTCATTCTCTGAACTCAAATCATTTTGTGTATCCTCCATTTTGGTGCACCATGGAACAATTTGGTTTGGTTCTGACAATCTTTAACTCTATAAACACAATGTCCATTCAACCAACATTTGTCAGGCCATCAATCCTTAACAAATTCCACAATATTCATAAACCACTTTGATTCAAAGAAAACTTTCAGATTTCATTCTGCGGTTCTCGATCAATCAAGAATCCTCACGGATATTTTCTTTCTGAGCTTTTCTCTGTTCTGTAATAATTTTTGGGCACTAGCCCCTTTCTCTTAGCCCCCAACCCATGTGACCATGGTTGTGGCCAAGTGTTAGGTCGATAGGTGCTTATTCGGGGTTTTAGAAGTTTTCAAAGCACATCACAACAAATATCTCGGAGTTCTGGATTAACGAACTCGCAAAATAGGGTGGATCAACATTCCACGACTACCTACCATCCAACGGCTGACACCAACTATGGAACTACAGACATCTGAGCTATGGGACTTCGGAGCTTCGGAGTTTTCAAAGCTTCGGGCTTCGAAGGATTTCACATCCGCACATCCCCAACACCCCAAACCATTAATCTTCAAACACTTCCATATCACCTTTGGTGATGTCATTACGTCTCGTCACCTCAGCGTTATGAAATTTTGAAAGTTCTTCCTTTAGTTCCCTTATGAACCATTCTTTCGGAGTGTCAAGTCTCCGGACTTCACAAGTGGCATCACGCGTCCACTGGACCCATGGTTTCCATACTTGAACTAAGATATCGAATAGTCGCATCCCTTAACACCTTTCAAATTGTGGGGGCATGCATTCGCGGTTTGGAGTAACCCGCCTTTCATCCTGCAATTCTTCTGATGCTAACATGCAACCCCCGGGTAAAACCGTGGTTTGGATCGTGGGAAGGCCCTGGAAAATTAACTCCCATGCAATTTGGGTCCCCACACTGCCTCTTGGTTGTCGATATTGATATATTGTGATCAACGCCAATGTGGTCCCGTCGACCTTTAACTATGTTATACAACCTCAGGGCCCATATAGTACAGTTGTCAACATTTCGGGTGGGGGCACGTGGCAGGTATAGGAAAGGTCTGTATCACCTCTAGGTGACATCATCGTGACCCACTACTTCGGCTCCTTGGGCTTCGAAGCTTCAGGCTTCGGGATTTCTCGCCTCAATACACATTAATTCTATTGAACACCAAAATCTCAAACAACCAATCTGCTGACATGGGTGTCTTCCACCAATCAATGGCTATAAATTACTTCAGCTCTTCGGGCTTCGGGAGTTTCAACCTCTCCACACTCGTTTTCTTCTGAAGTGATTTCACCTGAAGTCCACAGATTTCTGCCACATATCCTCTTTCTCAGATCGACGGTATAGACGAACTTCATTACTCTGTGTATTTCCAAAGGAACTCACGGCTAGCTGCCTCGCAACTTTTCCAGATCTAACGGTCTGGGGTGACTATGTTTCCTCCTGAAGAAATCCTAGCCATGAACTCGTTAAACCTTGAGAGTTTCTCCCCCTTTGAATATCTCTTCACGCTATATCTCCTGAGCTTCATTTCTCGAACCCATTTCTCCTTAGATGGTTGCTCCGACACTTAGTCGACTTATGGATCTGTGCACTCCTTTCAACAGATCTTCGCGTCCCTTCACGAGAAAACTCAAGCTATTTATCCCGAGATTTTTGAGTCAAAGACTCTATCGACGCACTCCTTGCACCCAGGGACACTTTGAACCTCAAATTTTGTCCCTTTCGACAAAAATTAACTCTAAAATTTTTGTCTTGTTAACCACTAACATGGTCCATCCAGGCTCAGTGTCAAAACTTGGGCTCTAATACCAATTTGTAACGTCCCCGGCCACCGACCCCTGTCGGGTAATGCTACCCAAACTAATCCGGATTTTATGAGTAGAACGAAATGACTACAGATTCTTAACACAGAATAACAGAGATACAGAAAAATTGGTTTTCTATTCAACAAGGAAATAAGTTGAAACTGTAAAATGTAGCGGAAAACAAGCTTGTTGGAATGGTGGCAGCTTATCTCTGAGAAGAGATGTGACGGTTGCGCTCATTCGCAATAAGATGATTACAATGAGGCTATGAAGGCATTTTTTACAATAAACAGGAGTGTCAAAAACCCTATACATCCAAAAACCTAACCCTAGGAGATGAAGTGCCAAAAGTAATGTGGGCCTCGTTTGGGTAAGTCAATACATCAACTTCCCGGGGTCGTAACTTTTGCATGCGATCTCCGTTTTAGGCGTATGATAGCCTGTTGGAAATATCTATCCGAGAACTACAACTATTGCCAAAAATTTCACAACCAAAAGTTATGATCGAAAGATACACAAAAAAACGTCATTTAGGGCCTCAAAACGGCTCCGGAAGTTCAGGATCCCAAAAACTGCTAAAAATAGTAAATTACCAAAATTGCCAAAAAGTTGTTTTGAGCCAGCTGGAAAAGTTGGGTGGCCATCGATATCCACCTAGATCAATCCTCCCTCCTTATGAAGCAATGGTCTCCATTGTGTTGAGTTCCCCCATCAGATGAGAAAATTCATGTTGAATTTGGCCCCGAGTGAGCCACTTGCCTTGGTGCAGGAGCTGCCCTGCTTTGACGACTCGATAAAGTTGGATCCTTTATTGTTGAGTGCCCTTGATCTCTGTGTCCACAATCTTATTATTGGATTCATGTTGTATACATTCGGGTTTGAGCTATGTTGGTGTCAGTTGTTCTTCTACGTCTCATGTGTCCCATAATGGTGGGAAATAAGGTTGAAGGAGGTCCACATTGAACATTGGGTGCAGGCCAAGGAAAGGAGGAATGTTGAACTCAAAAGTATTATCCCCCACAACCTTAATAATGGTGTATGTCCCATAACGGAGTGGGTGAAGTTTCTGATGGCTTCCTGTACGGAATTCTTTCTGCAAGTGCAACCAAACTTTGTCACCCACCTGAAACTTATGTGGCACCCGATGTTGATCATGGTGTTGTTTGTACTTGTCATTGGACTTCTGTAGGATATCCTGAACCTATTGGTGGATGTGTTGGATCTACTCAATGAACCAGGTGGATTTTTCAGCTTCAGTTGGAGCAGGATATGAGTCGATCGAGGTGACCGCAAGGGGAAATGCAACATCTATGGGACCCAATGGATGGAATCCCAACCCCACCTGAAAGGGGTTGTGGTTGGTTGAGCTATGCAGGGCTTAGTTGTATCTATATTGGACCTAGGGAAGACTCTCATCCCATGTGCAAGGGTGCTTGGAATTATACATGTGTAGGATTTGCACGATCATTCGTTTTACGACCTCTGTTCATCCATCTGTCTGGGGGTGGAAGGTTGTGGATTTGGTGAGCTTGGTGTCTAGAAATGACCAGTGGCTCAACCAGAATGTGCTGAGAAATTGATTGTCCTGATCTGAAAAAATGGTTTGTGCAATTCCAAAATTTACCCAGACTCGTTCAAAGAAGAGCTTGGTAGTGGTTTATGTTGTGATGCTCTTCTTGCAGGCAACCAGAATCGCCATCTTAAAAAAGCGATCAACAACCACAAAAACACAATCATTTCCCCACTTGGTGGATGGGAGGCCTGACATGCAGTCCATTGACATGGATTCCCATGGCCTGTCAAGAATAGGAAGAGGGGTGTACAGGCCATGTTTTTTAGTGGTCGGTTTGGCAATAGCGCAGGTACTGTAGGACCTGATATACTTGTTGACCTCATGTCGAGGTTTCATCCAGTAGAAATGTTTATGTAGAATCGCCACTGTCTTTTTGACGACGAAGTGTCATGCCATCCGAATGTAGTGGGCTTCCCATATCATCTTTTCTCGCTCACTTGAAGGAACGCAGATATGGCCCAAACGACACAACAACCCCTCTTGAAGATGGAAATTATTGACAATTACATTTGCACCCAACATTTGGTAGGTGGTGGTGAAGTCCAGGTCTGTCTCATAGACTTGGGGCCATCTAGAGGTCTCATGGCCGCAACAGTCTAGCACCATGGTGAATGTTGCGACTGGTGATCTACTAAGGCAATCAGGGACGCGGTTGGTGCTTCTTGTTTTATACTTGATGTTGAGGTGGAATTTTTGTAAGTATGTGGACCACTTTTGATGGCGGTCATTCTATAATTTTCCTTGTGTCTACATGAACTGGAGTGTCTTATGATCAGTGTCGATGACTATCTCCTCTCCAAGAATGTAATGTCTTCACTGGCGGTAGGCTTGCAAAATGGAGTACATTTCTTTGTCATAAGTAGGGTACTTATGGAAAACATCTGATAGTGTCTCACTATGATAGGCCACGGGGTGGTCGTGCTGAGTGAGAACGGAACCCACAGCATAGTCTGAAGCCTCTGTCTCGATCTCAAAGGGTTGTTGTAGGTCTGGTAGTGAAAGTATTGGGGTTAAGCACAAGCACTACTTCAAATCATTGAATGCTTATTGTTGGGACCGGCCCCACGCAATTTTTTCCTTACCACCACCCCTGGTTATTGTGCTGAGGGCCCATGCAATATGGGAGAATCCCAACACGAACCTGCGGTAGAAATTGGTAAGGCCCAAGAAGCTCCGAAGCTCAGTGAGTGTGGTTGGGGCTAGCTAGTCGCGGATGACTTGGATCTTGGCTAGATCCACATGTATGCCATGTTTATCAACGATGTAGCCCAGGTAATGGACCCTGTCCATGCCGAAGGAGAATTTTTCCAAGTTGGCGTATAGGTTATGCTACCGCAGGGTGTGCAGAACCTATTGAATATGTTGCAAGTGTTATGCCCAAGACTTGTTTTAAATGAGAATGTCATCCAGATACACCACTACAAAACTATTGGTGAATGGTCATAGGATATCGTCCATCATCTTCATGAAAGTGGCTGGAGAATTTTTCAAACCAAAGGGCATGACCAACCATTCAAAAAGGCATTCCTTTCACTTGAAGGCGGTCTTCCATACATCTATCTATTCTATCGAGACCTGGTGGTAGAAAGACTTCATATCAATCTCACTGAAGTATTTGGCCCCTGTGAGTTGATCAAGGAGGTCGTCGATTCGAGAAATTGGGTACCGGTTTNTCCAGATACACCACTACAAAAGTATTGGTGAATGGTCATAGGATATCATCCATCATCCTCATGAAAGTGGCTGGAGAATTTTTCAAACCAAAGGGCATGACCAACCATTCAAAAAGACATTCCTTTCACTTGAAGGCAGTCTTCCATACATCTATCTGTTCTATCAGGACCTGGTGGTAGAAAGACTTCATATCAATCTCACTGAAGTATTTGGCCCCTGTGAGTTGATCAAGGAGGTCGTCGATTCAAGGAATTAGGTACCAGTTTCTGACTATGATTTTATTCAGGGCCCAGTAATCAATGCAAAGTCGTCAGGTTCCATCTTTCTTCTATACTAGCACGATTAGGCTCTCGCAAGGTGATGAGTTGGGATGGATTTTCCCCTTGTGGAGCAGTTCTTGGATCTATCACTTGATCTCCTCATTTTCTAATATAGATAAATGATAGACTGTCCCATTAGGAAGCGGTGCGTCGGGGGTCAGATCGAAGGGGTGCTTGACCTGACCATGCAGAGGTAACCCAATAGGTGAAGAGAAGATATCTGAGTATTCTTCGACGACCTTATCTACTTGCTTCTGTTGTGTGGAGAGGTCAGCCACAGAGACCCTAGATGTGGTTGTGATCTTTCGCTCATTCTGAGAGTGAATCTTGAAGAAGACAAACTTCCCTGTCTGAGATATGACCTTCCTACATTGCTTGGCAGAGATCAAGGAAATATCACTAGGTGGGACTGCCTCGGGTATCCTATACAATTTCCTATTCAAAGTAATAATAACACTACGAGGCCTAGACTCATATACAGCATAACGTTTCAAAAAATAAGGTTGTCCCAAAAGAACATCACAAACTTCGAGAGGAGAAACATCACACAATACCTCATCTTTGAAGGGCTTGATGTTGTATGACAGTCAGCACTGTTGGTTGATGTGAAGATCGCTTCCTTGGCGGAGCCATCCATTGGTGTAGGGTTGTGGGTACGGCGTTGTCGACAGGGCCAGCTGCTTGACAACCTCTGCTGACATGAGGTTCTTCTGGCTACTGCTATCAACAATGAAGTGAAGAAGGGTGCCTTTTACCCACATCTGTGAATGGAAGAGGCACTCTCCCTCTTCTAGCTCATATGGTTCATCATGTTGGAGCTTGGTGGTAGCAACAATGGCACTAGGTTCCACATCAATGATCTGTCTTCCCCTTTCTAGTTCTGACTTAGAGTCAGAACCCGCATCTGATTCAGAGGCTTTCACTTCGGCCACCATCAACTGCTTTGAGCGGCAGTCAGCAGTGTTATTTCAAGAGCTCTTATGGAATTCGCACCACTTCCTGGTATCTTTCTTTGTCTTTTCGGTGTCCTTCTTTTCTTGCAGCTTGGATTGGTTGTCTTGATACTTTCCATCTTTGCTCTGTCATTTTTTCTGTGGGTTGGGGCTGCCCTTTCCTGGATTTTGTTGTGAGGGGCTCCAATGCCCAAATTGTCGCATCTTTTGTTTGAGCTTCTGCTCGATTTTGACGACATATCGGTAGGTTGCACCCAAGGACGAGATGTCTAGAAATTCCATTTCGGTCTGGATGTATCTATGCATAGCACCACGATACTTGAGCACTAGATGTCACTATGAATCTTTGATACCCAGCTTGGTGGACAAGGTATGGAAGATATTGGTGAACTCTGGCACTGCTTGGTCTCTTTCCTGCCGCAGTGTGGTCCATTTGGTATACAAGTCATCATAACTTCCAACAGGGTAGTATTGTTGCTTAATAGCATCCCTGAAGGATTCTCAGGTAGTTGTGACTGTAAATAAGAAGGCTTCCTCTGTTTCCTTTTGCTCACAGAGAGTTTCCCACCAATCTTTGATGTGGGGAACGGCTTTGAGGAGTGCAAAAGTAATCTTTTATCTATTCAAAAGTTATGGACAGAAAAATACCCTTCTAGTAGATTCAACCACTTGTCTACACCATCTACGGCTATTTGACCTTCAAATACAGCAATATCAAAGTTTATTTGTAGCTTGAAGGGGGTGGTCCTGCGCTCGAAGAAGATGTGTCGCCTGTTGGTAGTCGTCGAAGGATTTGTGTGAAACTATCCATCATCTCATTCCTATGTTGTGTGAGGGCTTCCTCAAGCAACATTTTCAAAGGATCTCTTGTCCTGTCATCTTTATTTTCTCCAGCCATGAGAGGTCTCTTGAGCGTGCGAGAGCTTTGGTTCTCAAGAGAAACAAGCTCGAGACCCAATTCTTTGTACTCTGACCTAGTTGGGGACATGCATTAAGACGACAAGGAGAAGACTGCTCTGATACCACTGATCCAGTTTTTATGAGCAGAAGAAAATGACTACAGATTATTAACATATTCTTAACACAAAATAACAGAGATACAGTAAAATTGGTTTTCTATTCAATAAGGAAATAAGTTGAAACTGTAAAATACGGCAGAAAATAAGCTTATTGGAATGGTGGTGGCTTATCTCTGAGAAGAGATGTGATGGTTGCACTCATTCACAAGATGATTATTACAATGAGGCTCTGAAGGCCTTTTTTACAATAAACATGAGTGTCAAAAACCCTAGACATCCAAAAACCTAACCCTAGGAGATGAAGCGCCAAAAGTCATGTGGGCCCCGTTTGGGTAAGTGAGTACATCAACTTCCCAGGGTCATAACTTTTGCATACAATCTTCGTTTTAGGCGTACGATAGCCCATTGGAAATATCTATTCGAGGACTACAACTATTGATGAAAATATAATGATAAAATATTTTGATTGGAAGATACCCAAAAAAACATCGTTTAGGGCCTCAAAACGGCTCCAGAAGTTCAGGACCCGAAAAACTGCTAAAAATAGTAAATTACCAAAATTGCCAGAAAGTTGTTTAGAGCCAGCTGGAAAAGGTGGGTGGCCACTGATATCCACCTGGATCACAAACAACCTTAACCTTGTCTTTACTACTCTGATACCATTTCTATGACATTCTCGGCCTTAAACAGCAGGCCAAGCCATGCCACCGAGTAACTTTGTGGAAATAATCACATATAAAACTTAACTAGAAGATAGAGATAACATTTGGTATTCACACTTATAAATATATATCTATCTAATGCAATTAAACAGACGTCAATACTATACTCATACACGTGTTCATGCAGAAGCAACATTTAACACATACATGCAACACACACACACACACACAAATATATATATGGCCACTAACTGCGTGCAGACATTCCACGAACCTCCCAGCCTTAGACCACATTGCTCATCACGCTCAATAGTGGGTCACCCCTGAGCTAGGACTAAACTCCATCGGGCAAGGGAATTCTAGGCTTGGCAAGGACAACAAGGAAGTTGCATAGAACAATAGGAAGGTTAGTTTATCCCAGGATCCACTTACGCCCACAACCCATAGACCTTGATTCCCCACACGCCTGCTCCACCCCAGGAAGGTACACCTTCACTAAGACAAGTCCATCAGCTACTACACCTCACTTACCTTGGGCTTCAACAACAGGCTGGACTAGAAGTCTCAGAGTATTGTAGCTGCTACGGGACTCCCTTCCAGGAGAAATCACTTCCCAGCAAACTCTCTCACCTGGGAGAGTTTCTCACAGGCCTAACAATCTGCTTCTTCAATTCATCTCCTAAGCAACAAGCAACAACTTTCATCTACACACGAGTGACAGTAGCAACAAAAAATGGGTATGGACACCAAAAATGATAACAACCAAATGCTAAGACACAGCATGGCTCAGGTGAATACAAATGCGTCGAGCATCATAGGAGACACACGGATAACTCAAGTACAACTGCAGGATTCCAAAGGTGCGTTCTAGATACAGAGGCGATGATGATGGAGAACTGGTTCAATGCGTGAATCCCTGGTCAATCGGAAAGGTGACAGACTTCCAGAGAATCGTAAGGGTCGTGAGGAAACTCGAAACTGGTCCAAACGCAAGAATGGAAACAACCCCCCCAAATGGCAAGCAAACCCCCAACGAGTTGGATTTCCCAGCTAAAAAATACATGCGCCCCAGTTGACACATGTCTTCCTGAAGCCGCATGAGTTCCACTTAGCTATCGTTCCCCTTTTTCCTAGGAACTTAGGATAACACAGCTTATTTCAACCATAGCCTTTGGGAAATAATATTAAAATATTATTCCCTTAGAGGTAAGCCCTCTAGCTTAGCCCCCTAGGCCTAGACACTTATCCCCCTTCCCTTACCCTACCTAGTGGAGCTTAGTCCCCCATAACTCTTCTTTGTGGTCGGTTTACATGTAGCAGTGTAATTTTATTAATGATGCGAGTGTTTACATATACAAAATTAGGCTCATTGGCCTTAGCATCTGGCTCACCAGCCTAATAAACACATAAGTCTCACAGCTTACAACCCCCCGGCTCACCAGCCTATAAACATAATTACAATTCAACAAGGGCTCGACCTTGGGGTGTTACAGCTAGCCTCACTTTCATTTTTAGGATCATCATTCTCTCACCTTTGTGAGATACATGTTTGAAATTTTCACCCTTTTGGGGTAACTAGCTCTTCTCTCTCGTGCGCTATGCTTGGAAAGGTCTCTTGTGGATGTATTTGTTGATTTTGGATGAATATTTCTACAATTAGGGTTATATTATTTTGGTTCATTGGATGAACTATAAGTAAATTTTTGCAATTATTATTCATGCTATTAATGTTTATGGTGAAATTGTTATTTTATTGCATGAAGTCTTGTTTGGTGAAACCCTAAGACAGGAACATAAGTATTTCTTCCTCTCACAAGGTTATATTTGTCTAAGATTGGTTAATTGTCCTTGCTAGGTTTGGAACCATAAATCCCTAAAGTGCTAGCACTTAAGGATTTTATCCCTTGAGTTTTGATCTTTGACCTAGTTGAAGCTACAAGAAGGGAGGAACAACTTCTAGGGCCCAAATGTGCTTGCACCCTATAAGTTCTTCTCCTCAAGATCTAAGAGCTAGGGCCCAAATGTGATTACACCTTAGGGTTTAGATCCTACCTCTTGGTTTCAAGTAGGCCAAACTTCAAGCTAAGTTGCATTTGAAAGACTCCATAACCCTTAAAGACACTAGTCTTAAAGCATTCTCGTGGTGAATTGATTCATGAACTCACTCTCTCAAAACTCTTAAGCTTTCTACTAACTATACTAACATTAGCATTAGCAAACTCACTATATTTCTTGTTATTGTTATAAAAGTTTGTTATAACCATCTAAAACAACATTAATTTGTTGCATACACTCATCTAAAGGTGGCTTAACTCACTTATAAATTACCTCTAACAATTGGATAGTATTATATTGGTTGTATGCTTGATTTTCATGGTCAATTGTGGCATTTTTGGGCATTGATTATTGTTGTTGTTATAAATAACTTATTGATGTTATAAGACTGGTGTACTAATGCAATTTGCAACATCCATAGAAATATAACTTTTCTAGTGTCTAAAAGAGATCATTATTGCATCATTTCGCTTGGAAGTTGTTATATATACGTTGCAAAGTGTTCATGCTCCATGCAAGTACAACAAACTACTTCACAACCTCTTCTTTCCCTTGACCTAGACTAGCCATTCGTTGATCAAGATAGGGGCCAATAGGCTTGGCTACTAAAATTGTTATTTGATCCCTTGAGGTCACCAAGGAAGCCTCCATTGTGGTGGACCTCTTCCATCATTAAAACGAGGCAAGCCCCTACTTAGGTGATAGTGGTAGGTTCTTCCATTGTTATGCAATATTTGGGGATCTTTTGGTGGGATTTGCACAAGTACAAATCCTGTGATAATAGGTATTCTTCCATGAAAATTGTTGCACATGCATAAATGGTGGAACAAAGCAGTAAGTAGAAATGATTGATGGGTGCATCATTTTACAAATGGTCATGGAAGTAATGTTATGATGATTTGTTTAGGTTCGCATAACTTGAAGAAAATATGAATTGTTGGAGTTGTTTCCTTTACATCCTGACGGGAACCTCAAGTCCAAGTAGAACGATAGTTTTCATGGTCACAAAGAAACCAACAATATCAGGGGGGGAAGTGGTGAATGGTTGTCATTAAATTTTGTACCTTACTATTGAATTGCATACTCAAAATATCCCAAAATTCGATAAATTTCAATAACTATAAATCTCATCCAATCTATCAACAAATTTTGAATTTGAAATGTACATTGAAGCCATGTTTATCACACAAGTTATATACCTCAAACAGTTTTGGGAGTTCTACTTGTGTAGATAAATACAAATGCAGGGACATTGTAAGTGTAAATGTTCATATTTACATGCGTTGTATATTTTTTAAGTATGTAATTGAACCTAGCGTTTCTTCAAAAAAATGAGTTTTTTATTTACATGGTAGACATTTTTGTTTGTATTTATGGGCATTTTGGCTTTCTCCCTGCTCACTATACCTTTTTGTTTTCTGCCTCAGTACCACTTCTTACCAACGACTTCTCTTATACTTCTCCAAACTCTGTCTATCAGTTCTCCCTCTCTAGCCTATCAATGTTTTGTCCTCTCATAACTGATCCTTTTTGTCACCTTTTGAACACTATTGTTGTTTCAAACCATCTTTTTTAACTTTTAGTGGGTGTCCTCCAAGTACCTTACTATGGAGGGAGAGGTCAGTGCACTAATGAGTGTAGCTGACGAATTTTTATGGAAGAATGTTGGACTCTTTTCCTCACAGGTTGACCATCTTACTTCTTTGTCCTCTCCACCAAACTCCTCACCAAAGGCGATGGGACATTCTAACTTGCAGCAAAATATTTCCACTGGTTTGCCTACCTCAAAGATGTGCCCTACTGCCTCACAACTTCCTAGACTGACTTCCACTTTGAGGTGCACTGACAGGAGAAAAAACACTACCCAACCAGCTCAAGGTCGTTCCCCTCATCCTTGGATGCAAAAGCCATTGGTTAAAAACAGAGTGTGGAAACCAAACAAAAAGAAGAGACATCTGATAATGGGCTTCGATGTGGGTCTAGAGGAAAGTGTTCGTTTATCACTTTGTGGTCTGATGGGAAGATTCACATAGAGAGCTCTTAGTTTTGACTTGCTACCTGATTGTATCCTAGACAACTAGCTACCTATTTTGGGCTATGCTCCTGAGCTCATTTATTTATCATTTGGCTGGATAGGGTTTATTTTTAACTCTCTAGAAGATTCACAACTTATTCTGGACACTTTATGGACCATTGGCAAAGGAAGCATAATGCTCAAAAGGTGGAGGGTCTCTTTAAATCCATCGACTGACTCCTTTCGATTTCGACACATTTGGGTTCTCTTACCCAGGCTGCCTTTACAACACTGGACGGAGAAAGCACTGGAGGCCATCGGAAACAAGTTAGGCTTATTTATTTGTTTTGATCATGATCTCTTAAAGAGCACAAATAGAAAAATGGCAAGGATATTGGTCGAACTAGACATCCATGTTGAACTCTCAGAAGCCTTAGACATCTTCTGGCACGATCAGACTGTGACACAACGTCTGGACTACCTTGGTAATCCATTTCGTTGCTCGAAATGTCACCAAATGGGCCATCTCTGGCGAGACTACACAGGAGCTCCGAAGGAGGAAGAATCTGAAGGCTTGTATCTTCGTAAACTACCTAGAGAGGACTCTCCGGGGATGGACTCCTTCATTCCAGGCACTACTGACTATATAGGCAAAGAGGATGAGGATCATTTCGAATCTCCTGAGCTACAACTGTCTCCTCCCTCACTTACGGGTAAGATTAAACTTATTTTCCCTTCCCGATTTTCCTCACTTTCCTCTTGGGAAAGACTCCAGTTAGATTCCTCCACTATATTGGGTCTTGCACCAAATCCTATTGTTATACCCGAGACGGTTAAACCACCTCTGACTAAGGACAACCATACAAGCATCCCTTCTCCTCTGCCTGAGGTTCCCATATTACTCGTTGCCCCATCTGCTAGTCTTCCCCCCAACTTGGACGCGTCCCCTAACACTCTGCCTCTCTTTCCGGGTGGGGTCCTCATGGTTTCCTCCTCTTCCCCACCTGCTGATTTTAATACTCTGACTGGGTCGACTTCGCTGCCTACCACTCTGCAGGAACAAGACATTGCTCATTTGGACGTTTCCAATGACAACTCCTCTCCCATTGGTCTTGCACTCACCAGTCCCACTCCCTTTTTTAAGGAAAATCACCCATCACTGATATTCATGATATTCCTTGTTCCTCCAGTCATGAACCATTTACTGAGTCGATTATTAAAGAATTATCTTGGTCCCGTGGCATGGGTCTGGAGATATCTCCTATGAAAACTTTCATTCTTCGGAGGAAAGCCTGCTCTACTGCCACATCTACATATGTTCCTTTTGTGGATTTGACTGACCTTGGGATTCTTAGAGGCATTAAATCCCTAGCCAGGTCACATCCATGATTCTTTTGTCTCTTAACATCCGGGGGGTTGGAGGTGCCCTCAAAAAGGCTTCACTTCGGCGCTTGATAGATACCATTCATCCTTCTATTATTTTTCTTCAGGAAACATTGGTGGACGCACAGCGATCTCTTGCTTTTATAAATGGGTTAAAGCCTAACTGGCTCGTAAGTGTTGTAAATTCAGTGGGCACTTCGGGTGGTCTTATTGTGGCTTGGGACCCTGCATATTTTGATCTAAAGTCTTTTATTTGATGTGGTGGCATACTATTGTCTGGCACCTGTTGTGCCAACAAAAGACAGGTAAACATCCTCAACATTTATGGTCCTTAAACTGACAAATTGGCATTCTAGTCAAAGTTATCAGACTTTGGCCTGCTTACAAAACCAAATCTCATCTTGGCGGGAGATTTCAATCTCACTTTATCTCCTGCCGAGACCTGGGGTTCACTCTCCTCTCTTGATGTTGTGGCTTCTCAATACAGTGCCATCTTCCAACAAAACAACCTCGTTGACCTTCTACCGGTTGAGATGGCACCTACCTGGAGAAACGGAAGATCCGACTCATCTTGTATCTCTAAACGCCTTGACCATTTCCTCATTTCAGACTCTCTTCTTCAGCAGGATGACAGATACCGGACATGAGTTGATATCCATTCATCTCGAATCATGCACCCATTGCCCTCCAATTAGACTCCTATTCACATCGCTCTCCCTTTCCTTTTAAATTCAATCCTATCTGGTTGGAGAATCCATACTTTCAGCGATTGGTTAAGGAGGTTTGGGCTGACAATAGATTCTTGGATGAACCGGATACTCAGAGGAGAATTGCTGAAAAATTAAAGTTACTTAAATCAAGGGTAAAGTTTTGGGTTAGACAACAGATCTCAAAGACTTTTGATCGTCTCTCAAAGCTTGAACAACATATTCACAAGCTTACTACTAAAAATTTGGTGGCCCAGGATCTTGCACACGGGGATCTTCAATAGCAATTAATGCTACTTGAATCTGAGCGGAATCGTCTTCTTCTTATTGAGGAAGCCCATTGGAGACAGAAAATTTGGGCCACTTGGATCTCTTACGGCGACAGAAATACAAAGTATTTCCACAATTATGCGAGCTTTAGAAGAAACTCCAAACATATTTGGTCGCTAAAATCTGATGATGAGGCTCCCATAATTGGGCAGGAAAATCTTCTTGATGTGGCTTTCTCTCACTTGAAATCTACCTACAGTGAGTCTAGCCCCACCAATATCATTGAACAAGTCAAAATCATTGGCCTTTACCCTAGAGTCATTACTGACAGTGAGGCAGCACATCTATACTCTCCTTGTACAAAAGAGGACATCTGGAAGGCACTAAACTCATTCAAAAAATTAAAAGTCCAGGCCCGGATGGCTGGACAGTTGAATTTTGCCTCCATTTTTATGACTTAATCAGTGATGATGTTTGGGATCTTATTGAAAACTCCATGTGCAGAGGTTCTATTCATCGGGCTCTAAATTCCACCTTTCTGACTTTGATCCCTAAAACAAACCTTCCATCCACTGTCAGTGATTTATCTCCTATCGCACTCTGCAATCTCTGTTATAAGTTCATCACTAGAATCATCGCAGATAGAATCAAACCCTTTATGTCTCGTCTGGTATCGTAGGAACAGCTAGGTTTCATCAAAGGTCGTCAAATTCATGATGATATTGAATCAGTCCAGGAGGTATAACATAGTATAAAGCGCAAAAGATTACAAGCACTGGTTCTAAAACTTGATTTAAAAAAGGCATTTGAGTGTGTCAATTGGAACTACATTAGACTAATTATGTTGCAATCTGGTTTCCGTTATCACTTCACAAGCTGGATTATAGGGTGTGTGACCAATGCATCCATTGCGGTTCTGGTCAATGGAGAATCCACCTCCTCCTTCAAAAATGAAAGGGGCTTGAGACAGGGATGCCCTCTCTCCCCGCTCTTGTTCATTTTGGCTTTGGAGGGTCTGCACATTCTCCTTGAGACGAAACAACAAGAGGGATTAATTACTAGCATTCAAGTATCTAGACAGACTTCTGTGTTGCATATTTTCTTCGTGGACGACATCATCATTAACACCAAAGCAGACTTGAATGAATCGCTGGAAATAAAAGGAATTTTACACCTTTTTTGTGGGGCTTCGGGCCTCTAGATTAACGAAGCTAAATCAACCTTCCACTTCTCTAGCATCTTATCGGCTGATCTGGACACCTTTAAACTTTTTTTTTCTTTTGGCTATCAAGAGTTCTCTTTGGGTTTCTGTTACCTTGGCTACTTTCTCAGGCCGGATAGCTACAAAACTACTGATTGGACCTGGCTGCAGATTAAATTTGAAAACAGTATTGCTCTTTGGTGCAATCGATAGCTCATGCTAGGTGGGAGATGTATTCTCCTAAAATCGATGCTCGAGGGATTGGCAATATATTGGTTGGCTCTAGCTAATATCCCTTCTCCATTTTATACAGGATCAGGAGAAGGATGTTCTCTTTCCTTTGGTCTGGGACTACAAAGCAACATACCATACATCCCTGTAGATGGGATCTCATTGCAAAGCCAAAGTCGGCTGGTGGTTGGGGTCTTCGCGACATCACAATCTTACTAAATCTCTATGGCGTGTTTTAACTCAGGACGGTATCTAGCACCATATCATATTTGGTAAATACATCTTCCCGCTCTCTATTGCTCGCTGGATCAGACAACCGGGTATCTGTACTTACAATGCCTCCCCCATCTGGCGATCTCTCTTGAGAAACCTCAAATTTATCCACCACTAGATCTGCTGGAAGCCAGGTTCTGGACTCGAAATCCTCATTGGAAGGGACGCTATTATAGGGCTTGGATCGAAGGCCTTCCTCTCACATGAATTACTGCATAATCTCTCAATGTCTAACATCCAATTTCTCTATCAAGCGCAATCGCATCCTGTTAATTTGCTTGACTGCACAAGGTGGTTATCCAGCTCAGACTTGGGATTATCGGACCCACTTGCACAAGAGTGGTCTTCTTATTGCTCGACGCTTAGAGGTGCAGGGATCCGCCTACTCGCTGTGGATGACAGTTATCTTTGGAATGGAGGGGATAATTCGGGACATTTGACTCTCAGAAATGTTTACCAGGATATCTCATCAACATATTGGGTGCAAAGGTTTTCCGGCTGGTGAAACAATTTTTGGCATTGGCCTCTAGCACTGAAACATAAACACTTTATTTGGCTCACGGCAAATGAAAAACTTTTAACATGGGATTTGCTACAACGTCGGGGATGGATTGGCCCAAATCTGTGTATCCTCTGGCGGTTAAATTCTGAATCCACCTTTCATTTAKTCTGGGACTGTCCCATTACAAAAATGACTTGGATTAAAGTTCTATTTGTTCTCCATCTAAATTTGAGGTGGACGGGTTCAAATCTTCAGGACTGTCTGGAAAATTGGTCCCAACAGGACACCATTTATCCACATCTACCAGTAATTGTTTGTTGGTATATCTGGACTTCCCGCAACAAGGCTTTATTCGAGAATTGACCCATCTCCATTAACTCTATCTTGGGGGAGTTGAACTCCGAAAGACCAACTAAACTTACTGCCACAGGAGCTATTCAACCTCTCACTCAGATGGGCGGGAATTGTGCTTGGTTTGATGGGGCCTCACAAAACTTGGGTTCACTTTGTGTGGCCGGTGGCATGTTATTTTTTTGTGATGGCTCTCAGATCACATGGACGTTAAACTGTGGCTTTGGGACTAACATTAAAGTAGAGCTTCTTGGAACATGGGCCTCCATTTACCTAACTACTCGTTATAATATTTTGGATTTTCACTTAAGAGGAGATTTCAAAATTATTATTGACTGGTTAAACAAAAGAGGAAAGCTTCATGTTTCGGATTTGAAATGTTAGAAGGATAGAATACTAAATATAACTCAGACCTTCTCACAGATCAGATTCTCACACATTTACAGGAAGCTAAATTTAGATATTTTGTCCAAAAAAAAACTTTCCTGGAACTTTCCAATATCTTAACCTATCATCTCGGGGTAGATGGACTTGAGGACACTACTCATAATATTACTATATTCTAGCTTTTTGTTTGTTGTTCATTTGACATTTGATGCTATCCCTTCATTGTACAGCCATAGTTTTGCACAATTGGAACATTCTTCATCTTGATTTGGACTCTCCATTTGTAGCTTTGATAGACATGGCAAAATCATGGATTGGACACTATTTTATATCTTATTTGGATACCAATTCTAATATTCTAAAACAAAGAGAAACTTTTCATATGAAAAAAAATATATATATATAGATGGTAGTCAATACTTTATTTTCTATTAAATTAGTTTTCCACCCAATCCTAAGCAAATCTCTCATTACATTCAAAATTGAGAACAAAAACAACATTTTCCTCATACCAACACTTTTATTCGATTAAGGATTTAAATCATAATTTTTTTTTAATAAATAATTGTCAATCAAACCTAAAAAGGAAAGGCTTTTTCTTTTTCCAGGTTATGTGGATAAATTTTGAGTACTATTCTGAAAAGATTAATTGGAATCAATTGTTAAAAGGTCGTGGTTGGCATCTAATTGAAATAATAATAGGGAAAAAATTAGTATCACATAAATAAAAAACAATTTATCTCGGGCTCTACCCTCCTCGAGAATGGAGAGAAGATATCCATGAGAGTCTTTTGTTGTTATATATTTAATACAGATTTGAATTAGAGTATTTGGATAGCAAACTTGACAAGAAACTTGCATTTATATGAAAATATGATCAACTTCAATTGATGCTATTCATTATATGTGTGTGACTTGAGATCCTTATGGACTCTCTTTAAGGTTATCTACCATAAAAAACAATGAAAATTTGAAACATAAATCACAGTTTAGATCAAATGCCATCCAGATTATCCTTTTAAGATATTATTCATATTTAGTAAAGGGTTTTTTTTATTGCTTATTAGACTTTGTTGCCAAAACATTATTGCCAAGAGGAAATATGGTATTGTGTTGAAAGAAGTATGGAGATTTTGGGACCGACTTCCATAAGTCTGAGATCATTTATAAGCATGTCTCAATTGAAAGTAAAATATTTTAGAGAGAGTGAGGTATTCCAATCTTTGTAAATTGTTATCAAGCATTTAAATGAAAAACATATGATTGGTTAGCATTACATTAATATATTTTAGAATAGAGTATAGTCATAATAGTTGTCTTCATACATATTGCAATTTCTAGCTAAATCTTTTAGTTCTAGTGCATTCACAGGGACTTCACTTTGTTGACCAATATCTTATCACGTTCATTCATAAAAGGGTTTTTTTAATTGTGAAAAATAAGGTCAAGATATTGTAGGTATGGGGGGGGGATGTGGGGTTTCGAGGGGTTTATAGGTATTGGGGGGTATGAAAAGGGGTATCTAGTTAAATTAGGGGTTTCTTTTATTGGAAAGATGTATTGGGAGGGGGATTCAACAAAAGGATTTTGAGAGGTATTTACCAATATCTAGTGAAATTAGGGGTATTCTTTAATATCCCACGAACATAGGCACTATGTCACAGGTCACTGAGTGAAGAACCCATGGGTGCATCATAACCATATATTATTAAATTATATTAATAATCATTTTGCATCATTAACAATAGCTCTGCAAGTTGGTCCAATATTTCGGGCTAACCTAACTACTCCATTGTGCCCTTGTCAATTGTCACAAAGGACATGATCCCTATTGAATCATGACAATAATATAAAGATGAAAATGAATATCCTCAAATTTAATAGTAAGATTATACGAGAAGCCACAATCCAAGTCAACAAAATTGTGACCTACCCAGATCACCAGTCTGGGCCACATCAACGCGGAATAGCTTTGAAGACCACTCTGAGGCATACTCGACATCAGTATAGTGAAAAACTATTCACTCTGATACCAATATTAATGTGCCCAGAAAAAAAAAAAAAAAAAAAAAAAATCCAAAACAATTTTCTCACCACAAATCTGAAACGTACCCCTTGCCTGGGCACTTCCAAATTCACCATCTTGTACTGATAGGATTTTGTTCCAATCTCTCCATGCAAGAAACATTAACCCAAAGCAAGCAATTAAACCAAAACATGCTAAACCATAATAGAAATGAACAGCATGCCATGCAACAACATTAACAACAAACATGCATAGCATAAACACATCATCTCAAATATAATAATAATACACAATGAAAGATAAATAACTATACAAGAAAACAAAGAGAGAACCTATCATTAATTTAACCATTCACTAACCAGTTGCAGACCAAGCACATTCCTCCCAACCATAGACAATGATGTTCAATCACTCTCAACAACAATGTCACCCTCGATCCAGGGCTATGAATCCACAAGGACAGGTCCTAGGCCAAATCTAAAGCACACAGCAGTTGGATAATAGGTTCTCAAGTTTTCACAACCACATGACAATCATAATTTCCATCTCTCTTCCCCTTCAGCCTGCACAACCCAAAGAAATGAACCCCTTTCTTTCTCATCCAGTCCCTCGGGATGTTCCATTTCTCTTCCAGAGCTCTAGTGCTACTGGTAAGGAAATATCAATGTTGAAACTCCAAAGATTCTCAGTTGTGGACAATTATTTTAGAACTGCCATCAATCTCATGCACAAACATCCATTCCCTCTTGGAATGATCAGTAATTCCTCATAGCCATATAGAAATGGCTCTCCTCCTCCAGCTATTTGTTTCCATGTCTAGACCCCACGCACACGAATCAACAAGAATGAGGAAAATACTAACAAAAGAATGAGAAACAAATGAATGTGCCCCCACAGAATGAAGAACAATCAATGAAGAACAAAAATGAGTGATTGATTAACCCCCCAAATTAGCCCAAGAGAGGGTTTATATAATTACTTGAACCAAGAACCACATGGCCTCCCAAAAAGCTCATGTAACCACTTCTCCCAACTAAAACTAGGATGGGTGAAATAATAATAATAATAACAAAATAATTATCCCCTTTAGCCCCCTCTCTTGTGGAATCATAGCCCCCTATCTCTCTTGTCCTTGTTCGTCCTACACCCAACGATGTATTTTATTAATATATATAGAAGTACTACATTTCCTAAGCACTCTAACTCCTTTCCAACTTTATTGACTCACCAGCCTAAGTCACAATTACATAATACATTATAGTTCATAGGGATCAAAACCGGGGGTGTTACAAAAATAAAGCAATATTCCTCTATATACCAACCTAAAACTAATAAGTAGTCTTTCAGGTCAATAAAATAAAACAATATTCCTCTACATACCAACCTAAAATTGATGAGGAGCCTATCAACATTGTCTCTTTATGATTAGAAGGTACAACCTATCACTAGTACTCCTAGTGGCCTGCTAAAATACATTTTTTTTTAATTATAATGATTTGTTGCAATAGTATGGATTTTTTACTAAAAAAAAACAACATAGCAGACAACAATTAGCATACATAATACACTCAATCCCCATTACATAGATGTCCATAATTCTTTAAGGAAAGCAAAAGAAAACCAAGGAATACAAAGATAATCTACAATTTGGATCCTTACAGAGGGTTGTCGATATTATTATAAATTTTACAAAGAGTATATACCATATGTTACTATAAAGAAAACAATTGAAATGCAATAGAGAATAATCCATTTGGATAGTAGGGGTCACTTAAATTATGTATGAACCAAGTCAATGGCACATCACCAACGAACATATTAATTACCTAACTCACTAAAGAACACATAGTAAAATGAGTTATTTTGCATTTTGAATCCTTATTTCTCAAATTAGCTCCAATCCTAAAAGAGCTCCAAACATATGCAAAAACCTTGAGTGTCAGTTACATGACTTTGGACGTGAAGCAACTGGAAGATGATATCAAAAAAGTCTTGAAACTTTAATACACAACATATCATGTAGGCCTTCTCTCTATTTATTAACTTGTTCTTCACTCTGATTGATCAAGTTAAGGGTTTGAAAAGAAATTCAGGAACATTTATAGAAATGTAATAATGGAAGGCTCTTCTAATGCTTTTTAATTTTTTTGGTGAATTGGAGACATTGGAGGAGGATAGGACTGATGCAGAGGAATTCAAGGGAAAGGTCAACACTCTGTATTTAGAGCGTTTTATTGTCCTGCTAGAGAAGGAAATTGCTTCAAAGCATCAACCTTTTTGGATAGACTCCAATGTTAAGGTTGGGTTTAATCATGGTAAGTGGAGCAAAAAATTGGGCTCATAAAGAAAGCAATTTTGGATTCATTAGTGTATGACATACTAAATCAAAATCCAAATCTGAGAGCTTGTATCCTAGAGTAATTGATACCAATCTGGAGCAATTTCTCAAATCCCATAGAGCTAAACTATCTATAACCATATATTCATTATGAATAATATTGTCCATATGTTTCTCTACATCCCACCATGCATATATGATATGAATGATATAGTAGATAACCCAATTGTTTTTTCATCAGAAAACAAGGAAAATATCAAGCAGGGAAACAAGCATAAAGGGTACAAATGTATCCTGAAATCTCAAGTGGACTACACATGGAAGAGTATAGTGTTGAATCTCATTCTCCAAGTGCCACTACAAGACCACAAAGGAGATTCTAATTAGAATCACGGGAGTTGTCGTTCATTTGATAGATAACCAAGATAGTGTGGAGTTGCTAGTGGCAATTCATGCTTTCGAGATTGGTTCAAGGAGACAGTGTTATTGCATCATTTGTTAGGGTTGGGGATGGTATCCAATGGCCATTAGTCAAGGATGAAGCAATTGTCAAGCTTGATCCTTCCATTGATTTATCTCTTCATGTACCCAATGAACAATCTGAGCCTTGAGGGGATTCCACATATGAGGATAACTTGAGTTTAACAACATCATCTAATATTGCATAGAACATGCTTGATTATGGTTCTCTTTTGCATCCCTTGATTAGGTTGATGCTCTGCAAGAGATGGATAAGTATATTAAGCAATATAGTTCCTCTTCACAACATAAGGTATCTCGCAACTCTAGTGGGTATTTTTCTAGATTGAGTGTATTACACGATGATCTAGCCCAAGAAATTGCCCTGACCAAACTTGTTTTGATGAGAAAAGCAGCTAAATGAAGAGAGTATGCTACTTATTGGACAACATTGGCACCCAATGTTGAATATTATCGCATCATTTTTTTCTTGTACCATTGTCATAGGCTTGGGGGCAGATAATCAAGAGAATTTTGTGGTGTGGGGATGTTATTTTTGAGCAGTGGAGATGGGAAAATTAATTCTTGAAGAAACGGCTTCAACCCAACTAGAATCCCAGTGATATTTCTCCTCAAGCAATGAGATGTATGTGAAGGCACTGATTGATAATATGGAGGTATTTTGACTTGACCCTCCTCAATATTTGGTAATCTTATCAAGGCATAATGAATTTTGCTAGCAGTAGGGGTTTTGAAGCCAGTCGTTGCCCATGGTTACTCTCCTGATCATGAAACCTTTCTTTCAATTTTCAATGTGGACCATTATTCAAACAAATATGTCGAGGCATGCACCTTTGTCAAAATATTTGAACTAAGGACAAGATCCATCACTGTCATGGCATTAATCATTATGCTTGTTGAATCAAAGCAAGCTGAGCTTTTTGCTAAAGTTTCACAACTTTACTCTATGATTTTTATGGTGTGTAGCGTACCTTTTAATTGCTAAATATTTGTAGTGATATTCTATTGTAAGATGGAATTTCATGAGACAACACACTATTTGGTTGGTTGCATTGTCAAGAGTAGTGATATATTATAATATTTATCCAATTATGTCTCTTTGATTGAGGATTATGCAAAGCAGAAGATGTCACAGACAGCAGAAGGTGTATTTGGACAACTTCACTTGTTAAATTTTCCACTGCATGGAAAGGTTTGAAATACACTGATACATGCATATAACAAAAATGGTCAATATGAGCTAGCCAGTGTTGCATTTGATCAAATGTTCAAAGGTGGTCTGTCTCCAACAGTAGAGACTATCAATGGTCTTATGCAATCTTTGGTCAACTAAAAAAAATCTAATTCCATGAATGACATTGATAAATATTGTGTTATTTATTCACTGGATTGTGTTTTTTATTTGAATTGTTCACTAGATTGTGTTATTTATTAGAATTATTCACTGGATTGTCTTATTTATTTAGTCACTATGTCATATATAAAGTGAGAAGCCAAAGTAAAGTGAGATAACAAGTAAAATGGTTTTCCATCACAAGTAAAAGGGTCTCCTATGACCAACCAACCAATATAGACTAGTAACTATGTTGCATATTGGAAAAGCATAGTGATGTGCTACCCAAGAGATATAGAGATTTTATCCAAGCAATGAGCGAAAGCTTTTGATAAGGATTTTATTAAAGGTTTTTTCCCACCCATCGAAATGGATTTGAAAATGTGGGGCATAGAAAATTGGGATTGTTTCATGATGGAAAATTTCTATATCATGAGGAAAAGGATCTCTTATGGCCAACCATTCCATATAGACAGGTCATTGCACTATAGATTGGAAAAGCATGACGGTGTGCTACATGAGAGATATAGAAAGTTTATCCAACCAAGTGGCATTTTCCCATATCAATGACTTCAAGGAAGGAGTCAAATCATTCATATCCAAGTATGCACAAAAAAATTGGGAGTTTTTCCCTATTTATTTATACGTATTCTCAGTCACTGCTAAACCTAGAGTGAAAAAATACAAAGTAGTGGGGTTTGTATCGGATCTCATCATGGGGACTGAGAAGGCATTGGATCTCGCCTACTATTGTGGGTACGACACTCATAGGCATGGATCCATATTATTTTTGGTAGTTTACCTAACTACGATTAATAGTTATAATGTTGCTAATGAATTAAACTAACTAGATGGACTATTGATGGGATGAGCTTTATGGAGCCAGTGAATTCACAATACCCATAACTTAAGAAATAATCCCACATATACAAAACACAACTACAATAGTTTAATCATTCGTCTCTACCATATTAAACATTCAACCCACTTCTCCAATGTAATTTAATTATCCATCCTCATTGATGGTAGACCTAATGATGGTATTTATTTAACATTCAACCCACCGGTACAATTTAATATATATATACATGTTCCGAACTTACAAAACTGCCTTAAGAGGATTTCATCCTGACAGTTACAAATACGTCATGTAACTACAGACGCTTTTATGTTCTATTTGCTAGCAAAACATTCAGTTCTTTTTCCTTTCATCTTTTCCAACCTTTCCTTTGAAGAGTTACAACCAAAATTCCATTTCTTCTGTTTTGGTGCCTTCAAAGTACTCGTAGTACCCAAAGGCTCCTCTTTGTAGATGTAGATCTTCTTTCGAGATTTCATCTGCTTTTACATTTAGTTCTCTCAAGACATGTTGAAAAGAAAGTCATTCAAAGGATTGGAAGGAAAGTCTTATGTCTCGCTTAATATTTTCCAGTTTGATATTTTTAATAGAGAGTTTTCTTATTGCCCAATTGATCACCAGTTTAGAGTCTCCCATGACTTGTAGCTTCCTGGTGTCTTTTTGTTTTGTTGTCTCTAGGAGGGTCCATAAAGCTATGAGTCTGGATTTATTGTCGGAGCCCCCTCCTGGTGCATACTTGATGTTAATGTAATGATTCTGGTTTAAGAATAAAACCAATCCAACTCCAATAGAGGGAGGGTATCCTTATATAGCTCTGTCAAAGTATTGCCACAGTGTAACACCTTGTTTCCCCCGATTTGTAATTAATCATAAAATAGGAATTTCCATGCTAATGCATGAGGAAAATGTAAATGTATTATTATTTGAATTGCCAATAACTGACTGCGGGGATGAAGACTTGAAAGTACTAGCCATTATATCACTAGAGGAAGAATGTGAAAACTATAAGAGAGGGTTTGTTATGACAAATAACCCCAAATCTCCCTTGATAAGGATGACAAACCTCCTTCAAATTCCAAGGAAAGGAAATCAATCAATAAAGAAAGGACCAGTGGTTGAATCACCAACCACCCCCATGAATGGAAACATGGGTTGTCAGTCCGAAGTACCATAGGGACCTGCAGACCTAAKCTCCCTTCTGACAGAAGGAACCGGATAGGTCGGCAAACCCTCCTAGGTAAGAGGGACACCAGACGAGGGTGGAAGCTCGCAAAAAAGGAGGGGTGTGAAGCTCTCCAGTAAAAATCACGAACAAAAGGTTGCGAGCTTGATGTCGAATAGCATCTGAGAAACCTCACTGAGGCCATAACCAAGTGAGAAAGCTCTGAGTTGCATAAAACAGGATCCGAACAGAAGCTGAAATAGAGAGAGAACCCTCGAGAACTATGAGAATTCCCTGGTGATATCATGGCTTGGCACGGGGGTGGCCAGAGTGCTAAGGATGAATGCCTTTGAGCCTATGGTTGGGTGGAAGGACGAACACCCACAGTTAGTTGGTTGGCGGCAACCTGTAATAGATAAGTGATTTCCTACCCTGTGTAACTAAGCTGTGACTGTGTATGAATTGGTTATACTAGTGTGCATGCTTTCAGGAATGTGAATGAATGCTTAATGGATATACTGTATTCCTTCTATTTTTGCTTGGTTGTATAATTAGGCAAGTAAGGAATTATATGGGTCGGACATGACTTGTTCTCATAAATTTTGGAGTTCTGTAGCATCTTAAGCTAGAGCCACAAACTGTGAGCTCATCGACCTTAGGTGTAGTTGCATGTACGGTGGTTTACTCACCTAGTCGTTCTGAGTCCCTTGGAGGATGGAGTTTGTTAAGCTCATGAGAGGTAGTGTCGATATGCCCAGGACCTCTGCAATCAAATAGAACCCCAGAACCCCTTGATAAAGGAGCACAATAGTTGTACTGAAGACTCTTCTTAGAGTCAAATCCAGGAGAAAGAGTGCAAAGCTCTCAAGTCTTTCATAGTTGACAGAGCTCAGGAAGGATAGCGAGTTTCAAATACCGAAGGAGAGTACCCTTTTGTTTGTTAGATGAATGGACGAGATCCTTTCGAGGGATCTGAGGTCTATCACGACCGTTAGATTGGAGGAAGGAACGTASGCGTTAATGCCTCGACCCCTTTCAGCCTTCGCAAGTAGTGAAGGAATCGGGACCCTAGATCCCAATATCCATGGGAGTTACCTGGACCRTCCATTAGTAGAGGACACGTGGCTGTCGGTCGGCGTTTCGTCACTCGGGAAACCCAAGGGAAAGACCCCTTGTCTTCGCAATTCGTGAAATCTCGGTATGTGAAATCCCAAAGTGGTGTAGTGTGAAATGATTTCGGTGTTTCGGCACACGGGAAACCCAAGGGTATGAACCCTCGTCTTTGCAAGTTGCGAAATCCTGGTACGCGAAATCCAGGTATGTGAAACTCTGAGTCGGCTTAGTGTGAATAGGAATTCAAGGTTTGAAAAGGAAAGGGGATGGCAGTTCGCTATTCTCTTGAGTCCCGAAAGCTAAAGGCTCGGGTGGACAGGGGGCACATCCCAGATGTAGGAGCCACGTGGATGACAAGTGGTACATCACAAAACCGGGACACGTGGAGGTGGCAGGAGGCGTGTTCTCGTCACAGGGAAGGATTCAACACCCCGTTGACCTATATCGCGTTTCGAGGTTTGGCATCCCAAAAGGTAAGGAACACTTGCAATGAGAATTGTGAAGTCGCGAAACCCGAAAGAGATAGGCACTGAGACTTGCGTCCTAGCCGGAGGTCACATGACACCGAGACAAAGGTGGAGCCGAGTACCTTAGCCCATTTTGGATTTCGGGGTTTGAAGAGTTGAAAGACTCGACTCTCTTTCATTACGAACTCCTTATTACCGAAATACCGATACGGCCAAGACCATCGGATCAGGGGGAGACTCGCAGTCGTCGATCTCCTCGAAGGTAAGATTTCGGGTTTCGAGGTTTGCAGAGTCAAAAGACTTGACTCGCTTGTATCATGAAGTCACGAAATGTGAAAAGGCACCTAGTTTGTTTGGCCTGTGGTCATAACCAACGATTACATGGAGGTGGACAAGGGAAGAACTAGCCTGTGCTAGGCCCCCGTAGGACTTCGGGGATTCTGTCCCTCGAGAAGAGGCGAAAAACTTATTATGCCGTAGTGGGTGTGTGACAAATTGGTATCAGAGCCAGGTTACAACACTTAGCCTAGTTGGGCTCATGTACGAGCCACGTAAAGAAATATTGTTATTTACATTTTCTCTTTATGAAGAAGGACCGCAAAATGAAACTGTAAATTAGGAATTTCTTTAACCCCTCTGTTAAGATGGTAACTACTCTTATAGGAGTAGGAATGCACTAATTAGTATTACTGATAAGACCTGAGTGTGAATAACAGAGGTGGAATAAATTGTGCTATGAAGTTGCACGAGCCAGACAAGGGACAAGAATTGAGTTTTTCTGTTATAGTGTGACGATGGCTACCTACTAAAGCAGGTAGAGTCTCTTGCAATCGAGATGGTTGGTTAGGTAAGAATTAAGATCCAAATGAAGAAATCTGGTAAGGGCTGGTAGGGTCCTTAGAAAGTTATAATTACTGCATTATTAAAAGACTAAACCCTGAGCATATAACTCCTCACGGTTGAGAGGACTGATGAAAATATGTAGGGTCAGATTACCTGACCTATAATGGTTAGGATCGACAACAAGGATAATCTATTTAAACAAGATTAAGAGGAGTCCTTTGGGACTGTTGCTAATTCCAAAGAGTGACCCTTATTGGTTGTTCCCATAAAGAGAAGGTAACATCCGTATGAGTTATGACTATGAGATTAGTCCTGTAAGTAACTTAAAAGCTTAGAAGAGATAGCGGGAAATTTTGTATGCCAAATGTGCATATAGAGCACAGGGAGTGCATATAGAAACAAGTTGGTGTTAAAGTTTGAAAGCTCTAAAGCTTGAACATAGAGGATGATTCCAGAAGAGTTGATGTCAAGGTCGTGGCTGGAGGTTATTGAAAATCTGAACAGGCAGTGGAATTCTCAGAGGGAGGAATACCGAAATTCTGTGAACCATTAGATCTAGTAGATTAGCGGAAAAGATAAGGATGATAACCTCTCATCACTCACAAGCTCAGGAGGAATAGTATCTGTTAGATTGGAATCAATGAGAGATGTTGATCTAGAGATTTGAGGTTTCATCTATTGGGAAAATAGAAGAGTAGACCTTCCAAAGTTGCACCAGGTAAATCACCGATTCAATCAAGGCCGTTGGTTAGCGGATGACATGACCGTAGATCCGGTGTAACTGGATCTTCGGGAGTCGGAGGTTTAGAAGTCAATGGGCAGAGTTTTGAGGACTCACATTTCATGAAATCCCGACATCCAACCTGAGTCATTGGATCGAGATAGGCGGTGGATCGTTGATCTGACGCATACACGTTTCGGGGATTCGAAATCAGGAGTTAAGGGGTGAAGACTCCGCCAAAATCCCAAAAGGTGGAAAGYTGGGATTTGATCGGGACCATTGATTGCCAAAGAGATTTGGATCATGGGATCCAGGTTGTCGGACCCTCGTGGATCAGAAGTTTTTGGAAACAGTGGGGCGTTGTCCGCAKATTYGCCGAAACGCGAGATCCCGACGCRTGTCTAGGAGTTGACCCCAAGTTYCGAGCGAAGGGTCATGTGAATAAAAGAGCTGAGAAAACCTTAGCTTTGGTCTTTCGGGTTTTCGGATTTCGGGGATCGAAGAAATAGAGTTCCTTGCAACATGAATTACAAAATTGYGAAACACGAAGCGCCTTTTAGTTTGGATCATGGTCACCGTCGGTGGTCGCGTGAGGAGAAGGCATGAGCTAGTATGATGAATACGCACGAGTTGAATGTAGTGTGAAGTCTCATAATAGGAAGCCTAATATTAATACCAGTAAGGTATGAATGATACTAAACGTGCAAAGTAATGCACACGTATGATGTAAGAGTATAGTTATAGGCACGATATGGTTTTTCCCAATGAGCGAAATATAAAGCAAGTATTGCTTTTGCCAAGATTGAAGGAATACTATGGAGGCATAGCTGACTCCATTCTGGGGAGTCATGAAAGTTCTGTTCCAAATAATAGCCTGAGGGGAATGTATTCCATTTCCTCAGGAAGTGCCAATATAATTAGATGAAAGGGTAAATGAGCAAAGATGCTCTCTTGTCATAATAAGAGACAAATGATTACGCCTTTGAGAATCACATGAGAAGGATTGTGAATGAATCTGAATTGACTAATCTTAACAGTAAAGATGCATGTTTATATTCCTTAAGAGGAATATTTAGTAAAAATCCAAAACTAACTCAAGGCTGAGGCCATCACAAATAGTGATGGATATGCAACAGGAAGTTGCATGTCGAAGGAGTTCCCGATGGAGGAACTGTGTAAGGACTTTGTCAGAAGGACAGAGTCACAACCCTAATAATTGTTGAAGGTTGGACAATGGGCTGCAAGGCCTATCCATATATATATATATATATATATATATATAAGAATCCTGGATTACATTTTGAAAGAATCATGTAATTAATAGAAGACTAACAACTGAATATTGACCATTCTGATAACTGAATGGAAGTGTGTAGGATACACATGTTCATGATTCATTATGAGCAAAGAGTTTCTTTTAAAGCATGTTGCAATATCCCAAAAAGGGTTAGGGTGAGGCCTAACCAAGGCTGCTCAAAAAAAGAGCAGTTATGGAAACCAGTATAGTTGGTAAGAGGCAAGTAAATCCCCTGAGTATGATTAAATGAATAAACGAGTACGTTTAATTGATGAGGCTTGGTTGAAGCTGTGATTAAGAAAAGACAGTGAGACCTTAGAGATAACTCGACTGGGATGAAAAGCCCCAGGCGATGTAGAAAGAATTTAAAGAAGGGGAGAGCCCTCAACTCTTTCCTTGTTGTGCATTACGTTTTCTATGGGATGAGAAAGTTGGTACATTGATGAACAAAAAGGTCTTGACACCCTAAGTAATAAGGATTGTATTGCCGATGATACAATCGAAATTTGTTTGTGTTGCACGTATCGAAACATTTGAGGATGTTTATGAATTCAAACATTATGATACATGCATTCGGTTTAATATTACGACTAATGTAATTGTGGCTATGATGATGCATGTTGTGTATAGAAATGAATTGGAGCTATTGAGGAAGACAGTTGCCAATGATGACCAACCTCAATCAAAGGATGACTATGAGAAGGTTCTTGTGGAACGATTATTGAAGGGACTTTAAAAGTCCCCATGGAGCACCACTGATGGGATAATATTAGAGAGAGAGTGCTAGCAGCCAAGAACCGGTATAAATATATTTGTGCCTATGTGGCACAAGGTATGAAGAGATTTGGTAGGAACCCCTTCTGAAATATTTTATTGTCTTAGTGTTATGCATAAAATTGAAAGGCAGTTGTATGCCTTGGATACCCAAGTAAGGTATGACTCGGGACGAAGAACCTGAATAATGGAGGTATGAACCTCTAGTAGTAAACATTGTTTATAACCATTGGAAGAATTAATGAATTGATATGTCATGAATGCATTGACAATCAAGGAGTAAAGGCAATCATGTGAAAATTTTGAGTTCATGTGTATTGATTTGGGATCATGATCGGCCTATAGCAGGCAGTATGGTCCTACTGTAAGAATGAAAGAAAACAAATAAACCATATGAGGAAAAGGTTGGTTAACTTCCAACACCCCATGGTGAAGAACCGGTCATAAAGTGTGACGAACTTGAAAAACAATGCAAGAATGTATTGGGTGTGAATGTGGCCATGGATATTGGCACAATTGTTAAAACCCTTTTTAAATGTTGAACTACGTTTTGAAAAGTTTGGTATGTTGAGATGAAACTAACAATTGTTTGGTTGTGTAAAGAATGAATTGCAGGAAGCAAAGAGTCTTGGATATGGAAGTGTTGTAAGTCCATAAGGAAGACCGATTGCCTGTTGAGCCAAACTACAAGGGATGGTATTTCCTTTTTTGAGAAAGTAATTTAATTGTTAAGTATGCACAATTCTGAAATTGTTGTGACGATGTTGTAAAGGTGCAATAAAATGTATATGCATGGAAAAGCTAACAAGTTGTTTGGTCGATTGAAGTGGAAAGTGCAGGAAGCAAAGGGGTCTTGGATATGGCGGCATTGTAAGCCCATAAGGAAGGCCAATTGCCTATTGAGCCAAACCGTTATGGGAAGGAAATTCCCATAATTATGAATCTAGTTCCTGTGTGGAACAAATATGAAAACAAGTCGTGAGATTGGAAAATCCGTGGGTGACGGATTTGCAATAAAATTCTGAAAGTTAAAATTTATAATGATGTCTCATGAATTTTATATACATGTGATACAGGTGGGAAGAAAAGACATGTCCAGAAAGGAATAGATGAAGGTTGTCAAAGCTGAAGATGATGAAAAAGGGCTACTATTGAGCCATGAGAACCCCGTGATAAGTCATGATCGCCTGAAATAAATTATGTTGAGGTAACATAAGCCAGAGGGATGGCTCGGCAGAGCAAGTCCGAGGGACGCCTCGACTGTAAGACTCGATAGAGTCTCTAAAATTTTCCTGTGCAAGAAAACCTTGACAGGGCAAGATAGATCGCCCGAGGGACTGTATAACAGTGAAGGGAATGCCTAAGCCTGGGCCTGGAGGATGAGTGACCGCAAGGAAGAGGAGATCTTATTAATTCTTTTAAACTATTGGGATCATGCACACAGTTGGTAGTTTCCCGTACAGAAAAACCTTGGAAAGGAAGATGAAATCATGATAGCTCTTGTGAACTATTGAATTGGAATCATGCACCCAATGGGTATGTCAAGGAAAGCGATGAGCATGGATAACAAAACTACCATGTAGATACAAATTCATAAACTGCACAGATAAGTATTGTGCCAAGATTATGAAATTTTCCTTTTAAATTTTGAACAACAGTAAGATGTTTTCGCACGAAATTGTGATTAATGTGCTTGTTGTCCAAGAATTATTGAAGGTGGATGACGAAGACTAAGATCCTAAAAGAGGACCTGACCGAGGATGAAGGTCAAGACTTCTGAAGTGGCCGAATGAGAAAGGCATGACCGGTGTTTTGAGAAAGAACACCAAGGACGATGTTCCTTTAAGGGGGAGGGAATTGTAACACCCTGTTTCCCCGAATTTGTAATTAATCGTAAAATAGGAATTTCCATGCTAGTGCATGAGGAAAATGTAAATGTATTATTGTTTTAATTGCCGATAATTGACTGCGGGGGTGAAGCCTTGAAAGTACTGGCCATGATATCACTAGAGGAATAATGTGAAAACTATAAGAGAGGGTTCATTATGACAAATAACCCCAAATCTCCCTTGATAAGGATGAAAAACCTCCTTCGAATTCCAAGGAAAGGAAATCAGTCAATAAAGAAAGGACCGGTGGTTGAATCACCAACCACCCCCATGAATGGAAACATGGGTTGTCAGTCTAAAGTACCACAGGGACCTACAAACCTGAGCTCCCTTCTGACAGAAGGAACCGAATAGGTCGACAAACCCTCCTAGGTAAGAGGGACACCAAACAAGGGTGGAAGCTCGCAAAAAAGGAGAGGCATGAAGCTCTCCAAAAAAAATGACGAATAGAAGGCCGCGAGCTTGATGCCGAAGAGCATCTGAGAAACCTCACCGAGGCCATAACTGAGTGAGAAAGCTCTGCGTTGCAGAAAACAAGACCCGAACAGAAGTTGAAACAGAGAGAGAACCCTCGAGAACTGTGAGAATTCCCTGGTGATATCATGGCTTGGCACGGGGGTGGCCAAAGTTGTAAGAATGAATGCCTCTGAGCCTATGGTTGGGTGGAAGGATGAACACCCACAGTCAGTTGGTTGGCGGAAACCTGTAATGGGTAAGTGATTTCCTACCCTGTCTAACTTAGCTGTGACTATGTATGAATTGGTTATACTGTGCATGCTTTCAGGAATGTGAATGAATGCTTAATGGATATATTGTATCCCTTCTATTTCTGCTTGGTTGTATAATTAGGCAAGTAAGGAATTATATGGGTCGGACATGACTTGTTCTCATAAATTCTGGAGTTCTGTAGCGTCTTAAGCTAGAGCCACAAAATGTGAGCTCGTCGACCTTAGGTGTAGTTGCATGTACGATGGTTTACTCACCTAGTCAATCTGAGTCCCTTGGAGGACGGAGTTTGTTAAGCTCATGAGAGGTAGTGCCGATATGCACAGGCCCTCTGCGATCAAATAGAACCCCGGAACGCCTTGATGAAGGAGTGCAATAGTTGTACTGAAGACTCTTCTAAGAGTCAAGTCCAGGAGACAGAGCGCAAAGCACTCAAGTCTTTCATAGTTGACGAAGCTCAGGAAGGATAGCGAGTTTCAAATAGAGAAGGAGAGTACCCTTTCGTTTATTAGATGAACGGATGAGATCCTTTCGGAGGATTTGAGGTCTATCACGACCGTTATATTGGAGGAAGGAACGTAGGCATTAATGCCTTGACCCCTTTCAACCTTCGCAAGTAGCGATAGAATCGGACCGTAGATCCCAAGATCCATGGGAGTTACCTAGACCATCCATTTGTAGAGGACACGTGGTTGGTGGTTGACATTTTGGCACCCGGGAAACCCAAGGGCAAGACCCCTTATCTTTACAAGTCGCGAAATCCCGGTATGTGAAATCCTGAAGTGGTGTAGTGTGAAATGATTTTGGCATTTCAACACCCGGGAAACCTAAGGGTATGAACCATGGTCTTCGCAAGTTGCGAAATCCCGGTATGTGAAACTACGAGTCGGCTTAGTGTGAATAGGAATTCAGGGTTTCAAAAGGGAAGGGGACGGCAGTTCGTTGTTCTCTTGAGTCCCGAAAGCTGAAGGCTCGAGCAGACAGGTGGCACATCCCAGATGTAGGAGCCACGTGGATGACAAGTGGTACATCCCAAAACCGGGGTCAGGTGGAGGTGACAGGTGGCGTGTTCTCATCACAGGGAAGGAGTCAATACCTCGTTGACCTATATCGCATTTCGGGGTTCGGCATCCCAAAAGATAAGGAACACTTACAACGGGAATTGTGAAGTCGCGAAACCCGAAAGAGATAGGCGCTGAGACTTGCGTCCTAGCCGGAGGTCACATGACACCAAGACAAAGGTGGAGTCGAGTCCCTTAGACCATTTCGGATTTTGGGGTTTGAAGAGTCGAAAGACTCGAATCTCTTTCATTACGAACTCCCGGTTACCGAAATCCTGATACGGCCAGGACCGTCGGATCAGGGGGAGACTCGCAGCCATTGATCTCCTCAAAGGTAAGATTTCGGGTTTCGAGGTTTGCAGAGTCGAAATACTTGACTCGCTTGTATCATGAAGTCGCGAAATGCGAAAAAGGCGCCTAGTTTGTTTGGCCTGTGTTCATAACCAATGATCACATGGAGGTGGACAAGGGAAGAACTAGCCTGCGCTAGGTCCCTGTAGGACTTCGGGGATTCTATCCCTCGAGAAGAAGAGAAAAACTTATTATGTCGTAGTGGGTGTGTGACAAATTGGTATCAAAGCCAGGTTACAACACTTGGCCTGGTTGGGCTCATGTACGAGCCGCGTAAAGAAATATTATTATCTGCATTTTCTCTTTAAGAAGAAGGACTGCAGAATGAAACTGTAAATTGGGAATTTCTTTAACCACTCTATTAAGATGGTAACTACTCTTATAGGAGTAGGAATGCACTGATAAGACCTGAGTGTGAATAACAGAGGTGGAATAAATTGTGCTATGAAGTTGCATGAGCCAGACAAGGGAACTGAGTTGTTCCGTTATAGTGTGATGATGGCTACCTACTAAAGCAGGTAGAGTCTCTTGCAATTGAGATGGCTGGTTAGGTAAGAATTAAGATCCAAATGAAGAACTCCTTCATGATTTGGGAAATCTGGTAAGGGTTGGTAGGGTCCTTAGAAAGTTATAATTACTACATTATTAAAAGACTAAACCCTGAGCATATAACTCCTCATGGTTGAGAGGACTGATGAAAATATGTAGGGTCAGATTACCTGACCTATAATGGTTAGGATCAACAACAAGAATAATCTATTTAAACAAGATTAAGAGGAGTCCTTTGGGACTGTTGCTAATTCCCAAGAGTGACCCTTGTTGGTTGTTCCCATAAAGAGAGGGTAACATCTATATGAGTTATGACTATGAGATTAGTCCTGTAAGTAACTTAGAAGCTCAGAACGTATGTCGAATGTGCATATAGAGCACAGGGAGTGCATATAGAAACAAGCTAGTGTTAAAGTTTGAAAGCTCCGGAGGTTGAACATAGAGGATGATTCCAGAAGAGTTGATGCCAAGTTCGTGGCTGGAGGTTATTGAAAATCTGAACGGACGGTGGAATTCTCGGAGGGAGGAATACCAAAATTTCATGCACCGTTAGATCTAGTAGATTAGCGGAAAAGACCAGAACCATTGATTGCCAGAGAGATCTGGACCATGGGATCCAGGTTGTCGAACCCTCCTGGATCAGAAGTTTTGGGAAACGGTGGGGCGTTGTCCGTGGATTCGCCGAAACACGGGATCTCGACGCATGTCTAGGAGTTGACCCTAGGTTCCGAGCAAAGGGTCATGTGAATAAAAGTGCTGAGAAAACCTTAGCTTTGTTCTTTCGRGTTTTCAGATTTCAGGGATCGAAGAACCAGATTTCCTTGCAACGTGAATTATGAAATTGYGAAACGYGAAGCGCCTTTTAGTTCAGATCGTGGTCACCGTCGGCGGTCGCATGAGGAGAAGGCGTGAGCTATTATGATGAATACGCATGAGTTGAATGCAGTGTGAAGCCTCATAATAGGAAGCCTGATATTAATACTAGTAAGGTAAGAATGATACTAAACGTGCAAAGTAATGCACACGTATGATGTAAGAGTATAGTTATAAGCAGGATATGGTTTTCCCGATGAGCGAAATACAAAACAAGTATTGATTTTGCCAAGATTGAAGGAACACTATGGAGGAATAGYTGACTCCATTCTGGGGAGTCATGAAAGTTCTGTTCCAAATAATAGCCTGAGGGGAATGTATTCCATTTCCTCAGGAAGTGCCAATATAATTAGATGAAAGGGTAAATGAGCAAAGATGCTCTCTTGTCATAATAAGAGACAAATGATTATGTCTTTGAGCATCACATGAGAAGGATTGTGAATGAATCTGAATTGACTAATCTTAACAGTAAAGATGCATGTTTATATTCCTTAAGAGGAATATTTAGTAAAAAGCCAAAACTAACTCAAAGCTGAGGCCTTCACAAATAGTGATGGATATGCAACAAGGAAGTTGCATGCCGAAGGAGTTCCCGGTGGAGGAACTGTGTAAGGACTTTTTCAGAAGGACAGAGTCACAACCCTAATAATTGTTGAAGGTTGGACAATGGGCTCCAAAGCCTGTCCATATATATAGAAGAATACTGGATTACATTTTGAAATAATCATGTAATTAATAAAAGACTAACAACCGAATATTGACCATTCTGATAACCGAATGGAAGTGTGTAGGATGCACATGTTCATGATTCATTATGAGCAAAGAGATGCTATTAAAGCATGTTGCGGTATCCAAAAAAGGGTTAGGGTGAGGCCTAACCAAGGCTGCTCAGAAAAAGAGCAGTTGTGGAAACCAGTATAGTTGGTAAGAGGCAAGTAAATCCCCTGAGTATGATTAAATGAATAAACGAGTACGTTTAACTGATGAAGCTTGGTTGAAGTTGTGATTAAGAAAAGGCAGTGAGACCTTAGAGATAACTTGACTGGGCTGAAAATCCCCAAGCGATGTAGAAAGAATTTAAAGAAGGGGAGAGCCCTCAATTCCTTCCTTGCTGTGCATTACGTTTTCTATGGGATGATAAAGCTAGTACATTGATGAATGAAAAGGTCTTGACACCCTAAGTAATAAGGATTGTATTGCCGAAGATACAATCAAAATTTGTTTGTGTTTCACTTATGGAAACATTTGAGGATGTTTATGAGTTCAAACGTTATGATACATGCATTTGGTTTAATATTACGACTAATGTAATTGTGGCTATGATGATGCATGCTATGTATAGAAATGAATTGGAGCTATTGAGGAAGACAGTTGCCAACGATGAGCAACCTATATTAAAAAAAAGATGACTATGAGAAGGTTCTTTGTGGAACGATTATTGAAGGGACTTTAAAAGTCCTCATGGAGCACCATTGATGGGATAATATCAGAGAGAGAGTGCTAGCAGCCAAGACCCAGTATAAAGATATTCATGCCTATGTGGCACAAGGTATGAAGGGATTTGGTAGGAACCCCTTATGAAATATTTTGTTGTCTTGGTGTTATGCATAAACTTGAAAGGCAGTTGTATGCCTTGGATACCCAAGTAAGGTATGACTTGGGACGAAGAACCTGAATAATGGAGGTATGAATGTCTAGTAGTAAACATTGTTTATAACCATTGGAAGAATTCATGAATTGATATGTCATGAATGCATTGACAGTCAAGGAATGCATAAAGGCAATCATGTGAAAATTTTGAGTTCATGTGTATTGATTTGGGATCGTGATCAGCCTATAGCAGGCAGTATGGTCCTACTATAAGAATGAAAGAAAACGAATAAACCATATGAGGAAAAGGTTGGTTAACTTCCAACACCCCATGGCCAAGAACCGGTCATAAAGTGTGACGAACTTGAAAAACAATGCAAGAATGTATTGGGTGTGAATGTGGCCATGGATATTGGCACAATTGTTAAAACCCTTTTTAAATGTTGAACTACATTTTGAAAAGTTTGGTATGTTGAGATTAAACTAACAATTGTTTGGCTGTGTAAAGAATGAATTGTAGGAAGCAAAGAGTCTTGGATATGGCAATGTTGTAAGTCCATAAGGAAGACTGATTGCCTGCCGAGCCAAACTACAAGGGATAGTATTTACCTTTTTGAGAAAGTAATTTAATTGTTAAGTATGCACAATTCTGAAATTTTTGTGACGATGTTGTAAAGGTGCAATAAAATGTATATGCATGGAAAAGCTAACAAGTTGTTTGGTCGATTGAAGTGGAAAGTGCAGGAAGCAAAGAGGTCTTGGATATGGCGGCATTGTAAGCCCATAAGGAAGGCCAATTGCCTGTTGAGCTAAACCGTTATGGGAAGGAAATTCCCATAATTATGAATCTGGTTCCTGTGCGGAACAAATATGAAAACAAGTCGCGATATTGGAAAATCCGTGGGTGACAGATTTGCAATAAAATTCTGAAAGTTAAAATTTATAATGATGTTTCATGAATTTATATACCTGTGATATAGGTGGGAAGAAAAGACATGTCCAGAAAGGAACAGATGAAGGTTGTCAAAGCTGAAGATGATGAAAAAGGGTTATTGTTGAGCCATGAGAACCCCATGATAAGTCATGATCGCCTGAAATAAATTATGTTGAGGTAACACAAGCCGGAGGGACGCCTCGGCAGAGAGAGTCTGAGGGATGCCTCGACTATAAGACTCGATACAGTCTCTAAAATTTTCCTGTGCGAGAAAACCTCAGCAGGGCAAGATGGATCACCCGAGGGACTATATAACAGTGAAGGGGATGCATGAGCCTAGGCCTGGAGGATGAGTGACCACAAGGAAGAGGAGATCTTATTAATTCTTGTAAACTATTGGGATCATGCACACAGTGGGTAGTTTCTCGTGCGGAAAAACCTTGGAAAAGAAGATGAAATCATGATAGCTATTGTGAACTATTGAATTGGAATCATGCACCCAACCGGTACGTCAAGGAAAGCGATGAGCATGGATAACAAAACTGCCATGTAGATACAGATTCACAAACTGCATAGATAAGTATTGTGCCAAGATTATGAAATTTTCCCTTTGAATTTTGAACAACAGTAAGATGTTTTCGCACAAAATTGTGATTAATGTCCTTTTTGTCCAAGAATTGTTGAAGGCATATGACGAAGACTAAGATCCTGAAAGAGGACCTGACCAAGGATGAAGGTAAAGACTTCTGAAGTGGTCGAATGAGAAAGGCATGACCGATGTTTTGAGAAAGAACACCAAGGGCGGTGTTCCTTTAAGGGGGAGGGAATTGTAACACCCTGTTTCCCCCAATTTGTAATTAATCATAAAATAGGAATTTCCATGCTAGTGCATGAGGAAAATGTAAATGTATTATTGTTTGAATTGCCAATAATTGACTGCGGGGGTGAAGCCTTGAAAGTACTGGCCATGATATCACTAGAGGATGAATGCGAAAACTATAAGAGAGGGTTCGTTATGATAAATAACCCCAAATATCCCTTGATAAGGATGACAAACCTCCTTCAAAATCTAAGGAAAGGAAATCAGTCAATAAAGAAAGGACCGGTGGTTGAATCACCAACCACCCCCATGAATGGAAACATGGGTTGTCAGTCTGAAGTACCATAGGGACCTGCAAACCTAAGCTCCCTTCTGACAGAAGGAACCGGATAGGTCAGCAAACCCTCCTAGGTAAGAGGGACACCAGACGAGGGTAGAAGCTTGCAAAAAAGGAGGGGCACGAAGCTCTCCAGTAAAAATGACGAACAGAAGGTCACAAGCTTGATGCCGAAGAGCATCTGAGAAACCTCATCAAGGCCATAACCGAGTGAGAAAGCTMTGAGTTACAGAAAATAGGACCCGAACAGAAGTTGAAACAGAGAGAGAACCCTCGAGAACTGTGAGAATTCCCTGGTGATATCATGGCTTGGCACGGGGGTGGCCAGAGTGCTAAGAATGAATGCCTCTGAGCCTATGTTTGGGTGGAAGGACGAACACCCACAGTCATTTGGTTGGCGGCAACCTGTAATAGATAAGTGATTTCCTACCCTGTGTAACTTAGTTGTGACTATGTATGAATTGGTTATACTATGCATGCTTTCAGAAATGTGAATGAATGCTTAATGGATATACTGTATCCCTTCTATTTCTGCTTGGTTGTATAATTAGGCAAGTAAGGAATTATATGGGTCAGA